>JAPZVO010001418.1:0-17757 GCA_029962745.1 Echinometra lucunter | reverse complement strand
TCAGCAACATGTCAATGTCATGTGTGCTGTGATAGACTCTAATGTAGAGAGTCGAGTCTTAAATCTGGATCTGCACAATTTTTAACCTGAATTTGAATAAAGTCTTTCCAGGGAACCTCCATTTATTTTTGCTTTGAAAGTTTGATCTTTGATGTCGTGCTCTGTACACCCCCCCCCCCCCCTTGCCAGGCCCTGCTGCGCACTGTGTGCTACGTGATTCGCTCTCTGCATCAGTGCATGTAGATTGCTTTCTGTTCCTAAACTAGAGCTAGAATCTACATGTACATCATGAATCATGTTATTCTTGCTAACTCTACCGATCTAGGCGGTAATCTATAGACCACCGTAGGTCGACGAAACGGCGTTTTGAATAGCGAAACTAATTGCCAACGCAAACGCAAAATATATTGAATAGAATAGAGAGAAAAGTTTCATTTTACTTACCAGCAATGTTCCTGAGGCTCTCAATTTCTCCTTTCTGCTTCATATCTGATGAATGAACTGAAAAATGGGAATTTTAAGATGAAAACTGATGCTTATCAGACTTGACAGCATTCCGTCGAGTAACCAAAAGAAAAGCATGCTATGCAGTTTCGGTACAGAATTGTCACTTTTGTGGGACGAGGTCAATTCATTGACCATGTACACAGGATTTCTCATGGAATTTGACACTTCCCTTGCTGTATAGATCTATACTAGAAACACCAAAAAAATGTAGTAATCTGTGATGTAGCAATCTAAGTTTTTGCTAACTTTACATGTAGACCCATCTATAATGTGGGATAACACAGGAAGTTTGCAAAAATTTAGATTGTTGGCTTAAGGATGGCACAAATGCGCACATGAAGTGAAGCGAACCATCGGAGGACCGTACTGAGCAACAAAATCGGAGGCCGAAGCTGCGTAAAGCAAGGTTTCCTTGGTCCAATTTTATTCCAATGCAGTTGAAAAATTGAATACATGTTGCTGATCATTATGTTAAATTTTTGAATGCAGACTTGTTCATTACAATTGGAAATATGTGCATGGATACGAAAGTAGATTAACGCCTTGAACTGAGACTGAATCTCAAATTCTCAATCACATTAATAAGAAGCATACTGCAGATTGAGAACGACCCTGAAAATTGTTGATGTACAGTGCATGTATGTATTGTATGTACTCTCATTTCCAATAATCTCGCCTTCAATATTTAATTTTGCCTCTAATTCCAACGTAATTTTACATACAGAGAGCTGACAGAAAACAGCAAGGTCTCTTGGACCGGAGGAATCGATTTGAATGCACTCTACCTCATCAGCATGAACGAAATGATCCACCATAGCTACCTGTGATGTTGCAGGTATTGACTGCTCTATTTTTTTTTTAAATACTAGTTAGTTGTTCTCCCTGAATTTGTGCTTTTATTGTTTATCATTTCTCTCTCTTTTTTTTTTTGGGGGGGGGGGGGTGGAATCTTTAATTTAAGCTGGACTTGCTTTTGCTTTATATTTAAGAGAAGTTAATTCTTTTTTATCCTCAAATAATTGAACAGACAAGGGGCATATGAGAAGTTAGTGCTTTGGGATTTGAAAATCAATTTAAATGTGGAGATTCTTTAATGTATGTAGTTGTTAATTACATGGAATATTTTGAGCAAGACAATAAAATTATTTCAACATTAATCCTTTTGCGGAAGCAAATCTTGGTCTGTAACAGTTCTGATATGCTGATAAGTCATCTTGTTATCTTAATCATTTAAAAATGTCATCTTAAGAGAGAATATCACAATACATGTAATTCCAAATTTCATTTTTCCATTTTTTTTACTGCAAGGAGTGAAAAATTGAGCACCATTCAATTCTCACCATCTGAAAATGACTTGCTCTACTTGTAAAATTGTTCATGCAGCAGAAGCAAGTGTGTTATGAAAAAGAAGGCATAATTTCAGTAATTTTGATATGCTAATAATAAATCACAAATTGGTTACTTTTTTCATTTTTTTTCTTCTTAAATGTCAAATTAATGATGCATAGTTTTGTTGTTTTATTTTTTTTCATATATATATATATATATATATATATTTCAAATTTAAAGGTCAATATTTCTGAGAAAATATTTTCAACCTGGTATCTGTTGATATGTAATTACAGGATCATTCCATAGGATGCATGGTGATGACTGAGGCATCAGTATCAGAATCATCTGTTTGCAGAGACATCAGAGAGATTTCCAAAGCTTTTGCAAGAAGGAAAAGAGAATTCATGCACTTTCCAAGTACGAAAGAAGAGGTCGAATCTACCCATCAGTGATTCTATGAGTATTGTGGATTTCCAGGTGTCATAGGTGGCATGTAGGTGCTATTAATTGGACTCGTATCAAATTCATGGATCAGAGTTAACTGAAAGAACTGAAGAGGCAAGGGCATATGGTGCCAGGTGGCTATATGGAGATAGTGGAATGTGAATAAGATTTTTGATAATCATCTATAATTATCCTTACCTTAAGCAGGGGGGGGGGGGAGGGTCTGCGAGATGTTTCGCGTGATATGTCCCTTATATGCAAAGGAGTCGATGCGCCATTTCATGATATTTTTTTTCTTGTTAAGACCCCCCCCCAATCTTTTAAGACCAAAGTTGCGACCTCAGGGCATGGGTTCCGAAGTTACATAAGAGGGGGGTGGGGGGTCACATGCTCCCTTCACTTGGTTGGCCAAAAAATAATAATACACACACGAACACACTCTCTTTTGTACTTGGAGCCCCCCCCCCCCCCTATTGCAGAGAAGTTTGTTATGACAAGGTTTTCTTTAATTACATATTTTCTTTGCAATATGAATTAGTCTCATAAGTCCTTTGACTAAGCAGCTAGATATTGGTGCATCAATTAGAGTGGATTGGAATTGCAGTTTATCATAATCTGATTTCTGTTGAAAATTTAGTTCATAATCATAATTTCAAAATGATAACAGTTTTAAAAAAAACTAATTTGAATAAATATTTTGAATAAAATTGATTGAAATTCTATAGTAGAATCCTATTTAAGGCTATCCTGAATTCATATATTCAGATGAGCTGCACATTGTCTTACTCTTGCAATTATTATTAAAAAGTAGATAATCATATTTCCTTTTTTACAAGTTCTCAAAACAAATTATAGTTCAGTATGTGTTAATGAACATTCTTATCACAGTAAATTGTCAATTTGATATTGAATCTGGCAAATTGTCTCCTAAAATATTATGTTCAAATTGTCAGAATATGAGTCATGAATAATTAATGAATTTGATAGGCATATGTAATGCAGTTCATATATGAATCAAATAGTGCTTAAAACCTTAGACAAGAACAAGTCAGCAACACATCACTGTATGCAATTATTCAAAATATGAATACGCATTAATTTCAGAACACTCATATTTACAGCTACATATATTACCTACAAGGTTCATATAGAAATTTTGATATACTATTTCTGTTTATATAGGTGTACATACAGAAAATAGCCATGTTTAGAGCATGCTCTTCTTTGAGAAATTATATTCTTAACATATGTTCCTCCCATGCCAATTCAACCATCATTTCCTTGGGTAATACGTGGTGTACCATGCAGCCTTTCTTGTTGCCTTGACCTTGTTGACAATACTGCAAACTTCTTTATGCAGATAATGTAGTGATACTTTTGGTAAATTGCCGGTCGGTCTACTCCCACTTTGACTACTGCCCGTTTGGTCTTGCCCCACATGGTCTAATTCCATTTTGTCTACAACCAGTTCGTCTAATGACCTTTGGTCTAATTGCCACTTCGCCTATTACCATTTTGTCTAATTCTCATTTGTCTAATGCCCATAGTGTCTAATGTCCACTTGGCCTAACATCACTTAGACTAATACCAAATGCAATTAGACAGTTTGGTTATTAGACCAAATGGCAATTAGACCAAATTGATAGTATATCAAATGGATTAGCCAATATGGTATTAGACAATCAGGTAATTAGACCATCTGCTGGTAGACCAAGTGGATATAACCTGGCATGGTTTCTGCATGGCTTTATGAATTCATTTTATGAGCAAAACATTATTTATGTGTACTCAGGAAGTGAAATATTTATAGTGAAAATGGAATACATTTAATGTAGACAGGGCCGTACACAGAAATTTTTTTCCTGGGGGGGGGGCAAGACGCAAAAAAAATATTCGAAGAAAATCGAAAGGGAAGAAGAAAAATGACGGAGCTTGTCAGGGGACACTTTTGCTTTTTATAAAGTGAGATTGAAGGATTGTTACATTTGGTATACCACTTTTGGTGAATTCTGTGAATTTTCAGTAAAAAAATGTAAGTTTTCAAATTCTCGGGGTGCCCCCCCCCCTGCGTTCGGCCATGAATGTATGAAATGTAGATTGATTGATATTGTAAATTATGCCCTCCTTTTCTGAGAAAAATAGTCATGTTCATATCAGTGAATCGGTATGTAATTTCTTGACTATTATTAACAAGCAATGGAAAATATGGTACCTAAATGTTTTTTTTGTGTGTGTAAAGTTTGTCGCAGTTACATTATATGACAAAAGTATATATTAAATTGGCCTGAAATAAGTTACTTTATAAAAACTTTGTATACATGTACTTTGTATCGTAGAAACATCACATTGGAAGTCGTGTTGCTTTTTGGCAAGATGTGAATGACGTCATATTTGTGTTTTATGATGATGTTATGAGCAGGGCCCACGAAACTGGGGGGGGGGGGGGGGGGAGGGGGGGGGGGGGGGCTGGGGGCTGCAGCCTCCCCTCCCCCACTTTTTTGAGCATACATGTTTGCCTCTGTACAAAATCCTGGAAATAATTATCCTGGTTTGTACGCGCAGCTGCCCCCCCCCCCCCCCCCACACACACTTTCGAAACTTCCTGCGGTTTCTGATGATGCAATGTAAATATGCTTGATATTGTTGCAAAATATTGATAGTGAATACTTTGCACAAGAGAGGTTGATGTTGCTAAGATCTTGGTAGGCTGTGGCTGTGCTTGAAGATAGCAGCATGTTGGAACGGTTGTTCTGATGCTTTGACTTTGCCGGGGGGGGGGGGGGGCTTTGCAGACTCGTATGTTGGTGTGTGTGTGTGTGTGTGTGGTCCGCGCGCATGCGACAATTTATTTTAAATGAATCTCTAATGAAGTATTTGGAAAAACAAAAACCAATTCTGTGATGCCTATCCTAATGCCAACCACTTCAAAGTTTCCCATCCTACTACAGAAAAGTTTCTCAATAAAAATGTCTTGAAATATTACTGATATATAGAGAAAATACTGCTGAAAAAAAAGTACTATGAATTCCTGAATCTACAATTTACAATGACCGTCAGAACAATGAAGCCCCAAACCTTGCAAAATTTTTAAATGAAAAGGTTTTCGACGTGGCAAATTGCGAAATTAATTCGAAAGTTTAGATAAAAATAAGTCCGAAATCAATTACAATTCTAAACGATGCCGGATATTACATTACATTATCATTCACAGATAAAAATTCAACATCGACAAATTGAATATCATTTCATTTTTCAATGCTGTAAGCATTCATGATAACACGTCGTGTAGATGCCCCAATTGGCTATAAGCCTCTTATTTATACGATTACAAAATCCTTGTTATCTTCGTCATTAAACAGATTTTGAAAAACAAATATTCAAAGAGAGCATCCTAGAATATTCCGATTGCAGTCGCACCCTCCGGTCATATAAATAGGCCTACGCGATATACAGTAGGCTAGCCTAGCCAGGCTAGGCTAGGCGGCCGAATGTTGATGTAAGCAAAGTTTGGCTAGGTTATGCGCGCACTAGCGCGATTGCGCATGATAATACGCCTGTTGCTCCGGGCGACAAGCGCATTAAGGTCAATATGCAAAATACGATGACCCTGCGGTACACGTCTGCGTTTTATTCCAAAGATACGAAAATAAAAGGAAAGCTAGCTCGGTATACGACTCTAGCTCTAGCTCTGGATCAATCATACTGAGCATGCTCAGTGCAGTGCGAAAAGGGGGAAATCCCTAGACTCCGGTTGCAACCGTGGTTTTAACCGTGGTTTCAACCGTGGGTCTAATTGAAACCGTGGATTTTTGAAACCACTGTTTGTGAATCACAGACTCGGTGAAACCATGGTTTCAGGTGAAACCGTGGTTTCAAAAATCCATGGTTTTCAGAAACCACGGTTTCAAATGAAACCACCTTTGTGAATTCGGGCCAATGATATTCTTTTTATCGTTAAGGTGCTTTCACACATGATGCGACAATGCGGTAACACGCTGTGGCGCCACACTGTTTCGTTTTCGCTCATGGTGGGACTTTGTGTCACCACATATGCTAATGAACGCGCATTAACGCGTCAACTCTCAGTAAGAGAGCATATTGTCAAAACTTGCGCAAGCAATCTCATGGCAAAAATGTTTGCGCTAACTTTTTAGAAATTTGATTGGTGCGCATTTTTTGTGTGTCTAGGCAGCAAAAATAGTTTGTCCTGCCTCGGCGACATTGTTTTGTCGCCCTATACCCCCCCCCCCCCCCAAAAGTGTGGTGACACAGCGTGTTGCCACACTGTCGCATCATGTGTGAAAGCACCTTTACAGTGAATGTTTGTTTTCATTAAATGCATATTGAGTAAAGTGCATGGCAAAAAAAAAAAAAAAAATGAGATTTCGGACTTTCTGACTATAAAGCCCATTCCTGACGAAATATTAGAATTGAAGTTTAAACAATAAGACTTATCTTTATAATAAAACGATTTTCAGCATTTTTTTATTGAAAGCTTTTCGTAACGCTATATACAGTCTTAATAAAACGATGTAAGTCAGTATATCCCAAATAATTCTATCATCACAAGACCTCTCTTAATATGGTTAGAGGAATTAGAGAAAAGGTTAAGAAGGAAGAGAAGAAAAGAAAGCGATGATGGTGGAATTAAATCTAGCTTGAACAACAAACTATGCTGTTTAATTATCGAATTACAATTACATGCACTAGGTTTTACTATTCTCGCTCCAACTAACAACAAATGAACAACTATTTTTCATGTCTAACACGTCTAAGGACAAAAATGGTGTACATGAATATTCAAATATCAAGATATGTACAGTGTACTCTAATACATAAAGCATGCAGTATTCACAGTCTGTTCTCGTTGTGGGTATATCATGAATGTTTGCAAGTTGCACGCAACAATCTATAAGTGCCTGGGTAGAATGAAAATACACCCCTCCTACAATGTACTATACACATAGCTCACAACTAAAGTCTGGTTGATTCCAGACATTTCGGTGTCAGAAAATTTTACACGACCAATTCTACACAACTAATTCCTGAATTCTATACCGTTTATCGGTACCAGAGATAGAGCGTGTAATTAACACAAAGCTCTGATGAGCATGCAGAGGTCATTACATCAAGATGTCGTTTAAGAACATTCCATGAAATCCTTGAGAAATTTGGTAGTAATTGATTCATTTCAGTGCAAAAAGTTAACGGAAATGATAACCAATTGCATTCATGCATAACTGTAAATACCATATCATACAAATGAAGTGTTGTGTTTTAATGTACGTTCACGATAATAACTCTAAAAATTATCAACGGATGAAAAACGCAGCAACAAATATAAATATTACTCAGTTTAATTAAACTAGGAAAAAATATCAATTGATAAAATATTGGATAAAACAACATGCGATTAGTCAATATTAATGAAATATTTCAAGTACTTTTCTTTTCAAATGTTGAAAAAACATCAGATGAAATACATTTTAATATCACGTGTACTCACAGAAAAAATACCAGTACTTGAGATCATTGCAGTGCGCATAGTGGAGATATCAGGAAAACAATAAAGGAAGACAAAACAATTAATTATATGATTTTGCTTAATGACATTACCAACAGGCTAATCGATTTCTTGGGACAATTTTGAAAAAAAGGGAAAAAAAGAGAAAGAGCTATAAACATGATGGTCTTGGCAGCTACCTAAGTTATTGTTATTATTATTATTTGGTTTGGCGTCACCTGTGCCTGGGAGGCGAAAAGCGAATTGAATCACTGTAACCCCCAGGACTCTCCTCCCTTTATCACTGATAAAACAACATGCGATTAGTCAATATCAATGAAATATCCAAAGTACTTTTCTTTTCAAATGTTTAAAAAAAAACATCAGATGAAATACATTATAATATCACGTGTACTCAAAGAAAAAAAAACAGTACTTCAGATCATTTTGTTGCAGTGCACATAGTAGAAATACCAGTAAAAAATAAAGGAAGACAAAACAATGAATTATATGATTTTGTTTAATTACATTACCAAACGACTAAATCATATATTTTGACAATTTGAAAAAAATAAAAAATAAAAAAAGAGCTAAACACATAATGATCTTGGTTAAGGAAGTTACTTGATAACAGGGGCGTAACAGGTACCTGTTATCGGGGGAGGGGAGCCCAAAATTTCCCGGTAACTAGTCTATGTCTAGAATCTGTGTCGTAGCTAGAACTGAATTTTAGGAAGACGGTAGTGCTCCACCGGCGTAAATCCAATTTAAGGAGTGGGGGATGAAAAACATTTTTTAACATTTTTTTTCCCTCCCACACACATTTTGATATCTATTTTGCGAGCGAGCGAAAATAACCACTTTTCCGGGTTTGAATTGCATTTTCAAATAAAAATTCTAAAAATAATACGAAAGAGCAATGCGAGCGAGCCAAATAACCATTTTTCTCGATTTTGATCGCATTTTCGGATGGAAATTCTAAGATTTTGATGAGCGAGCAAAGCGAGCGAGCCAAAATAACCACTTTTTTTGTTTTCAATAGCATTTTCAAATAGAAAGTCTAAAATATGGTGGTTGTTTATGATAGATATTCAGAATTTTTACTAACTGATTAATTAAAATATATTTACTTCCTTAAAAATTGTGTCTGCATAGGGGAAATTTGTACACACCGTCCCCCCTCTCCCCCAAGTGGGGGTGATAGATCCCCTACCCCCCCCCCCGGAATTTACGCCAATGTAGGGGTCCCTAGAGGGAAGGGTGCATGGAGGAGGGAGTTTCCCCCATCCCGCGGGAAGCGCGGAAGCTCCAACGTTTTTTTGTTTTTTTTTTAATTGTCACTTGTCGGTAATTAAGTCTATCTTCTGCGGCGTAACTAGGATTTCATTTTAGGAGGACGGTAGTACTCCTTAGGGGGGAGTTTGCAGGGAGGGCGAGGGGAATTTCCCCCCCTCCCGCGCAAAGCGCGGAAGCTCCGACGTTTTTTCGCTGTCAGTTCCCGCTCTTCTTACGCTCTCTGCCTGTTATGGGGGGGGGGGGGGGGGGGAGGGACATACGCATAGTCAAAAATTTCCTGGTAATTAAGTCTAGAATCAGTGGTTTAGCTAAGATCTCATTTTAAGGAGGACGATAGTGCAAAGTGCAAAGCCCTAAGGGGGTGGGGAGTGCAGGGATGGTGATTTTCCCCTCCCACGCAAAGCTCTGACCTTTCTTTGAATTATTTGTTGTCTGTTCCCTCTGCCTGTTGTCTGTACCCTCTGCCTTTTAGGGGGGGGGGCCGAAAATTTTCCGGTAGCTAAGTCTAGAAATAGAATATGCGAAGGTGAGCCCGCACCGCGAGTTGCTTGTTGGTAGCCCTTAGCGTGTAGGACCCAGGGTTCTGGCTTAGGGCCCCTGATGGGGGTCTACAGGGAAAGCCACTGTGGGGGTCCAGGGAGTGGAGCCCCCGGAAACTTCGGGGTTTTGGTACTAAATTTTCCCTAATTTCTTTTGTTTCCCTTTGCTTTCTTTTTTTTTCTCCTTTCCCTCTTTTTCCTCTCTCTTCTTCTTTCTCCTCTTTCTCCCTTTTTCTTTCCCTTTCTTCTTCTTCCTTTCCCTTTCTCCTTCTTTCTTTCCCTTTCTCCTTCTTTCTTTCCCTTTCTCCTTCTTTCTTTTCCTTTCTTTTTTTTTTCTTGTCTTTTTATTCCTTTCCCTTTCTCCCTTCCTTTTTCTTCCTTTCCCTCCCTTTCATTTTTTCCCGGTGGTTTGGTGGATTTTCCCGCTGAAATCCTTCGGGGGTGGGGGCACTCTGCCGCCCTGTCCCCCGGCTGTTACGCCACTGCTTGAGAACTTGATTTTACTTTGTGTTGATATCTGGGGTTCATATGGCTCACAGTGAGAAACACTTCTTGTACATAAATAATTTATCCCCGTCACAAGCTACGAGATTACCAGATGGAGTTAAAAGGCATGGGCTGATGATATAGGGAGAGCGTACTGATCGTTTGTATTCCTCGATCCTCCTCGCCTGGATGTTACCATCACGTGATACCTGATCAACTGTGTACATATCACGCTCTGCATCCCGGTATCTGATGTAGAGAGTATCTGTCAGTTTGTCAACGTAACACAATATCGGCCCGCCCCACTCATCACAGTGTATGACAGACTTCTCTTTGCCTGATCGTGAGATGACAGTGAATCCATTCCCAGCTGTCTGAACAAGGATATCACCTGATGACAAGGCTCGTATCTCACCAAGCACCTTCTTACCCTTCATCTTAATAGTGTTCACTATCACGAAACCATAAAACAGATTGATGACGTAGATATTAGACTGACCGTACTCAGCAGCGAGGATCGTCCCATTCCTGTCAACATCAACGTACACTGTATAAAATGAAAAAGATGTATTCCTCGGTATGGTGATGTCTCTAATCACCTTCCATTGTCTGTCATAGAGAGTGATGCAATTATCCATGCTGTCAAGCGTGCATAATTCTCTCCACTTGCCACATACTATGACTTTGCTGTCTACAGGGGCGCATGATGTAACATACAAGTTACTACACCCTTCAATGACTTTCTCTGTGTGTTCAGCGCAGATATGTGTAACATATAATGCCTTGTCGAAGCCATCTAACACACATATCTCATCATCGCTGATTGAACCACGCAACAATGGCATATTGACGATCGATGGAATGTCGATTGACTTGACAAGTTCCCATTTACCGATATAGCCATCGATTCTCCCGTAGTGCTCCCCACCTACTTCACCCTCGACAAACTTCACTCTCTGAACCTCACGCTCTATTCGGTCAAGATAGTCAGCAACCTCTTGATGAACATTCGAGCCCAGACTCTGATCAAGTGATTCAATAACTTGAGTAGCTTCATTCACTAATGTTTTGTCATTTTGTTTGATGCGTTCAATCTTAGAATCCATATTCTCCATGGTATTTATTTCGTGCTGATTTTTACTTTTCAGATCTTCAATCTTTTTCCTAACCGTCATTCCGATTTTCTTGATCTCTGAAAGAAGCTTTGCTTGAATATCTTTAGAGATCAGTTGTTGCTTCTCTGCCTCCTCCTCACACGCTTTGATCCGCCTCTCCCTCTTCTCGTTGATGATTCGCATTTCTTCATCTGCCTCCTCGTTGATCAAACGAATCTCATCTCGCTCTTTGTCTTTCACACTCTTCAACTTTTCGTCGTAGGTGGCGTTAACCTCATCATTGACCGACTGGAGATGGTTACTCGTGGAAGTTTCACGAGACTCTAATTTAGACCTAAGCGTTTCCAGGCGTTTCTTTGTGGGTGCTATCTTTGTCTGGGTATCATCCAGCTTCCTCCTCATCTCCAAGATGACATCCTCGATGTCTTCGAGCACACAAGGTTTTTGGCCATGATCTTTGGTTGCGCATTTGTGACAAATGTTGATTTTGTGTTTCTTACAGTAGAAAGAGATCGGCTCAGCGTGCTTGTCACATGACCATGTTATATCATGTCCTTTCCTTGTCCGCAGCTGGGCTGTTTCTCCTCTTTGTTCTGGGAACTTGGACGCCATGAAGAGTTGCAATGTTTACACTGATCTACCTGAATCATTAATGATAAATGAATATTAAAAAAAATCAGAAATGAAACCACAGCAAGGAAACTGGAATAGGAGGAGAAGGGGAGTGGGGAGGGCCAACCACAATGATTGCCAATGGGCACACACACACACGAAATAAATAAAAATAAACAAAAAAATGATAAAAACACAAATTCAACGGACAAAAAGATTAAATCATTAAGAGAAAGTAAAAAATGGATGTAGTACTTTTGGAGGCGAGCTTTTCATTTAAGGTATTTTTCTCAATGGGTTTCACATTTTGTTCATGCTTGGATTGTATTCTTTCCTGGAATATTTATTCGCTGCACTGGCAATTCATAATAATTAATTAAATAATAATTGATTAATTCATTCATTCGTTCGTTCGTTTATTCATTCATCCATTCATTCATTCATTCATTCATTTATTCATTCATTCATTCATTTAGGATTCCCACTTCCAAATTTGTCATATTATTTACAATGATAATACGGTTTACCTATATTTACATCTTATACATGTAGATCAAAATACACAATACAGAAGTTACCTAACATGAAATTGTCAGTTATCATGAATCATCTTTATGCGAAATAAAAAGCATAAAGCAAATGCAACAACTTACTGATCTAATATTTGGAAAATCATAATTCATGATGCAGAACAGTAGTATACATATACGTACATGACATATATACGAAAATTTTTACAAGTAATAATAAAAAATAAAACAATATAATTACAAAGAAATTTAAATTGCAAAAAAAAAAATACCCATAACCTAGTAATTTTTAAAAATAACGTTTTCAAAAATAAAATTTGGAGTGAACTAGATTGTTGAATATCAATTGAGTATGAATTGTGCAGTTTTGGACAGCACTGGTAAAACATATGTCTTTTGTGCAAACAATATTCTTTTTAGTGGTAGATGAAAAGAATTAGTCTGGCGAGTGAATTGTCAAGGAATCGTATCCTAACACGAATATATCATTAAGAGGCAAATGAAAATATCGTACGTCAGTGAATGTCAATGATATCTCCAGTCATACTTATGAGTTGTTAAAATGATTTATCCCTTTGCGAAGAAAGCCCTGGAAGAAAGTTAAGCTAGATAGCGGTTACTGTATATCAATGCACGTCTCGCCTGTTATCAGTGCTTTGCACCAAAGCGGGTAATTTCCACCAATCCTAAACAACTCGCCCAGCGGACAGGCCGACCCTCGACAACCCGCCCACTTCCCTGGACAACTCGAAACGGTCGAGTTTTCCAGGGTGGCACAGGCCATTCCCCACCCTGTGCAGTAGATAAATATATAGCTCCCGCGGGGCAGGTGATTATGTGTCCGTCCCCCTCAATCTTTTCTGGCGGCATCATCCCCCACTAGTTTTAAAGCTTATTATCTTTTTAAATATTTATTTTATATTTTTTTTTAGCACTTTAATAGATTTTGGATCTGCAAACCTGTTCAAAAGGTAACTGTGTTATTAATGCAGGGGGGGGGGGGGTGGCGTTCAAATTTACTATTTTCCACTTTTAACAATGAAAATTATTTATGACACCTTCAAGAAGCCATTCACACTATTAACAGCGCAGTCATTTCATCTTTAAAAAAAAAAAATGTGCGCCTTTTTTTTTTCTGCAAAGTAGAGTAATGGCCGGGACCCTAGCGTTTTGAAGACTATTCTTTTTGTGATGTTTATGTAGCGGAGGCCTTCAAAAGTGAGCGATTGTGACTCTTCTTTGTCAATAACTTCTTTGCGATTTGTATCATAAATACTTATATCATAAATAATCTTTGAAAAATACACTGTAACACGCAAGCATAAACACACACACACACATACACACCCTCCCCTGATAGCAGACGGACGTCTTTAAGACGTCAAGAACTGGCCATAAACTGGTCCACACGTCATATGTCGTATACACGACTATTTTACGACAACCTGATGACGTCTTTATATAATCAAAATTTTCTCAAATTTTGTTTGAACATAAGATGACATATATTTTACGTCAAATATTTACCACTTTTTAACGTCTTTTTTGAAGACCAGAACAAGACATATTTCTACGTCAATTATTTTCCACTTTATAACAGCTTTTTTCAAGACCATAACATGACGTTCTTACGTCGTTTTACGTCGTAATACGACTGTAATAGTTGATAGTGATTCATGAATATTCATGAATGATCAGAACTGACTAAACTTCTTGAAAAAAGAACATAACATTAAAATTTTAACATTTTATTCAATGATTGCACTGCTGATTTAATGAACAATGTACTTCCATGTCGAACACCATTCAGTTAATGTCATGGGCAGGGTATTTCAGAATGCATCAAGAAATTGTAATTTCTAACTGTTTTCTTTTTTTCAAGTACTACACTACAGTCCATATATATAGTAATGTCGATACAAAGCATCAGTAGTTAGGTATAGGATGTTGGTTGTTATGATAAATAGGGCTAGTATAGGACGATCTATATACCAATTTCACCTCCGGTTTAAGTATTTGACCCTCTATCGGCGACGCCATTGCTGCGGTGGGCAAGCGCGCTGACCGCGATTGGCTCTGTGTAGAAAATGAATGCAAGATATTTCATTTCATTTCGTTTATTTTCCATTTCCAACATAATATAAACAGAATACGAAGTATGCATCGTACAAGGTAAAAAATGAAACTTAACAGTGGATTCTCAAATATAAATAGTTCCCATGTACAAGAGCCTGAAAAAAGGTTGGTAATGGAGGGGACTGCTGAAAAGCCGAGCTTGTAGATTGCAGCCCACTATAACTTACGAGTTGTAAAAATAGTTAAAGAGTCAAAACAAAAAAGAAGACACAAACTAGTACAAACAGCGGATATACATAACATAAGGTGAGTGAAAGGAAAATGAAGGAAAGAGAAGAAAAACGAGAGAGAAAGAGATAGAAAGAGAGGGGCAAAGAGAGAGAGAGGGGGGGGGGGGAGAAAAGGGGGAGAGGGAGTGGAGGACTCCTGCCTAACAGCCCACACAACACACACTGACCGACCGGAGAACGAATATCTGCATAAAGTGAATGGAAAAAAACGTAATTGAGTAGTATTATGTTAAGTAAAATGAAATTGAATGAGGGATGATGAGTCTAAAGGGTCGGTGCATGGTACTTGCGAAGAAGGGATTTTTAAAATTTGAATTTAAAAGAACTTAAACTAATGGCATTTTTTATGCTATCCTCGAGAGTAGGCATATATGATATATATGCCATGATATTGTTCCATTTACTTTATTCCAGATCAATAAAATAAAGCATGGATACATGGGTAGATGATGTAAGACAATGGTCATATCTGACGGATGAAGGTATGATGTATTTTTGTACTTTCGATGTCTTTTCAACATAGTTTTGTCAGTAAAAGTTCGATTGCAGCATATAAGCTGTAGTAAACGGGAGCCCTAAATCTTACCCTGTTTACAATGTCATGTTTTCACCCATTAAATTTTACGCCAAAGTACATAATGATAATGTTTCTTGACTTCAAAGTCCTTTCTGTTAATATTTTTACCCACTGGCGACGAATTCCGTCACATTGCTTACCGAAACTTGTGTATGGAGTACGGCTTCTCACACAACAGGCTTCATGAGTCAAAAGGGAGTGAATTACGCACTCAGTTACCTTCCAGTTTTTAAACTTTCTCTAATTCTTGTGGCATTTCAGCACCTTGCAGATGCGACCTGAATTTCCCTGATAATTTCTCATTGCAGGTATTAAAATAAATCTGCATATACTGGTCAAAATAGACAGAAATTTGAACGAATGTACATAACGCGCTATTGACTTGTGTAGTATAAAAGTTGGCGCGCCCACCGCGGCATGTCGAACTGTGTCGAACAGTCTGCTGCCCTCTTGCGTTGTGAACTTGGTCTATAGGCTGGAACATTAACAAAGAGAAAACGTCATTATGTTGCATACATTCTAAAATATTTTGTAAATCAGCTTTGAACATGTTGAAGCTTTGACGTCTTTATGACGTGATTTTTACCAGTCGTGAGCTTCCTTTGGGTCGTAATGACGTCATAAAGACGTTTTTTTTCTCGACCAATATTATGTAAAATTGACGTGAAAATATGATGTCTTATTTTACGTCGTGTGCTGGTGCAAAGTATCGTCTTAAAGACGTACATATAATACGTAAATGAGACGTATGACATGACTTTAATAAGACGTAAACATGATGTTATTCTTACCAGTCTCTGCTATCAGGGGATCACGCCCGCACGCACACAAAAGTGATCATGAGCAGTTATATCTTAAAACTTTTAGATTTTTCTTTAGTTTCTGCATTTGCAACCATTGTCATTGCGGGTGTGATTTTTAAAATCAGATCTAGAATGCTAACTGATGTATTTATGTTGTTTATCAAACAAACAATAAATCAATCAATCAGTCAATCAATAATTCAATTAACACTTCAATCAATCATTTAATCAATCAATCAACCAATCAATCAAGCAAGCAAGCAAGCAAGCAATCAATCAACCAGGATGAATACTGGTTTTTGGAACTTTACAAATATTACATAAAATATCATTTTTAATTTTCCATTTGCAAAGATTGTCTTTACTTGGTAGTATTCTATGAATTAATTTAAAATTAAATTGTTTAATCATGTTGTCGTTTATAAAATCAAGTTTAAACTCTAATAATGGTTTCCAATTAAATTCAAGAGCCAAGCTGAAGAAATCGTTCCAAAATTAATACAAGGGAGGTCTCTTTCTCCTTTTCGATCATCAAATGTCTGGCTTTCATGCCATGATTTCTATACAGTCACCTGTTGATATTCAATAGTGCTGGATTTCAATGACATACTATGTACATTTCGTGCACTATTACGTAATTTGTCAAGCCAGAACTTCGGGAACGCATTTTTTATTTTCACCATTTCAAAGGTAGACATTAATTCTCTTTCTTTAAAATAGTGCAATATTGAATCAATCTTCTTCCATTCACCACCTGTTAGGATTTGCTTAACTTTCAAAATAGTGTTTTTATCCAGTTATGAAAATATAATACATCTTTTTTGTACTTATGTTAACTATGTACCAAATAATTTCGTTTCAATATTCGTTACTTTAAACAATATCAATATACTTTACATCAGCCCATGAACAGAACATGTCAACATAAAATATGGGCAAATGTTTTTTTCATACAATACGATGCATATCACTCTCTTGCAATTAAAATTCAAACAAAGAGGCAATCCCCACCGATTTTCTGAGTCCAATTTCAACAGGGTTGTCCAAGCAACTGTCTTCACCTGTCAAATATTTATGATCCATGATAGGCGTAGTGATCGACATTTTGTTCTTTAGTCACCATTCCTAATCCCCCTTCTTTTTCAGGATTATGACAAACATTACGTTTCACTATTCTTTTTTGGAATTCCACAAAAATGTAAACTAGTTTATTAATATTTTTGATTGTTTTTAGAAGGGACTGGTACTGCCGTAGCAGTATGTACTATCTGTGACATTACTAAAAATTTTATTACCACCACTTTTCCATGTAATGATAATTTTCTCATTTTCCATGAGTCGAGTGTATTTTTTATTTTTTGAATTTTTTGGACAACTGAATATTTTTTTCCAACAAAAACATTTTATAGGATCTTCAATAAAGTTTCTTAGGCTTATCAAATACCCCCCCTCCCCTTCTTCCAAAGAGAATGGCTAGGACGGGTGGAATTATACCTATTAAACATTCTTAGAAAAATGTGTCATTTAGAAGCATACAGAAAAGGGTTTCTGTAATAGGTTCTTTATATTTTCAAGAAGCATCAAATCATCCATATACAACCATTGATGGTTTGAAGACTCCTTCAAAACTCGTCATAGAATCTTTAA
>JAPZVO010001417.1:0-17763 GCA_029962745.1 Echinometra lucunter | reverse complement strand
ACAATAATAACAGCATGATGATAAGAAAAATCCGCTTTTTGCATAATTCTCTTGTCAGAAAAAAAAAATAATGTTTCCAAAATTTCAAACATGAAAACGCCCTTTGGATTACTGGCTAGCTAGTCATTTTCATTTATTTGCGCTAATACCACGAAAAAAAAAAATCCGTACATGATAAAATAGGTAACGACACTGCTTAAAATGAAAGTAAAGACACTGCTTTAAGGCCGCCATCCACAGTCATTTCCATTTCCAGCCTAACCGCCGATGTTCGTTTCTCCTGCGTGTTATATAGGATTTCTTACCTCTTTAGTTTAACCATGTTAACGAAAAGGGTTATAATATTCTGTATCCTGTTTGTATCCTTTATATTATGTTTATTGTATAATATATATTTCTACGTGATTTTTTTTTATTTTATGTAATATTTATGTAAAAATGCATAATTTGGTGTTGTATTATCAGAACGCAGAAATAAAAGCAATCAATCAATCTAATAGGAAATATAACAAGCAAAAAACCTTATTTAACTCAGCTATATATTATTTCATTCACTTGGATCAAATACAAATAATGAAATAAAGAAATATA
The DNA here is from genome assembly GCA_029962745.1 of Echinometra lucunter. Lineage (NCBI taxonomy): Eukaryota > Metazoa > Echinodermata > Echinoidea > Camarodonta > Echinometridae > Echinometra > Echinometra lucunter. The sequence goes on along the minus strand of JAPZVO010001417.1, from coordinate 17,172 downwards.
TGCATATATAAACATTAACTAATGTAACCTTAAAGATTTCTTCTTTTTTTTACAGTTGCCGATTAACTTGATAAACATGGCACAGAAATCAATCAAATCTCAAAAAGGTAGTTATTGAAATCATATCTTTTCAGCTATAATATATATAAATTAGCCAACATTGGTTTGCTCACCTCAATTCAAGTTCGCGTTTCTCGATGTGAGTTGTAGAAACTTTTCTCTGCGCTTTTTTATTCTGATGAAAGGGAAGGTATTCCTGTCCGGAGATAAGACATGTGATAACAAATATATAATATATATCGAGAAAGGATTTCATAGAAAGCTCTGATTTGCGATTCTTAAATGATTTGCATGCAAAGCAAACTGGGAGAGACAGACAGAAATATGAAGATGTAAGAAGATGTAACAAGATTGAGTGACAGGTAAACAAATCGAGATAGGTCTGGGAATGAAAACAGGAGACCTGGGTAAGAATTGTTATATCAAAAGGATTTCTAAACAAACTTGAATAAATAGTAATAAATGTAGACTGGGGCGCTTGTGGGGCTTCTAGGGGGCGTTCTCGTCTTTACGTCAAGTCTTAACAGCCCATCATCAAGAGTTATGATGTAAGCAATAAAATATTTGATCATCTAGTGCTTGAATTACAACTCAAGAAAATTGCGTTTATGTAATCAGTCCATAAAGTCATGTTCCTCTTCCTAATAAATAAATTAATTTGTATTTTAAAAGGATCACGTGAGGGTTATAAAAAAATGCTGTCGTTGCAATTTCTTGCTCAGTTACTGGCCATTATGGCAGACCTCAACAAAGAGAAATAGACATCAAGTCGTTATTGCAATCTGCTTATGAGATAACCTCTTCATTCTTTATTCCTTCTTCTCTGAAACTAGAAAATATAAATTTCATGGTTTCAATCACGAAATGTCATCAAACTTATTTAATTACAATGGATAAACTAATATCATGTGATCATATGATTGCGCCGGTGGGGGGGGGGGGTCATATAAAATATTCCTGAAGGAGACTAGTCAGTCTCTTGCAAGGAATGACACGTTATACCTAACAGCATTGTGAAGTGTATCGATAATCAATTCCTAATCATCAACATATAAAGGCATGAAATGTCTAAGTGTATTTTTTTCAAAAGTATTTAATAAGTAATTTGTTAAACATTGCATTGCTTTCCTTTTTTCGTTCAATATATACATGAACTTTTCAACCTTATGTAAAACTTTGTCTGATTATTTATAATTAGACACACAGAAAATACAGGGTTTTTTTTTTCTTCATTTACTTCTTGAATATAGGTTTTTATTCTATTTTTAAAATGTTATTTATTTGCTTAAGAACCCAAACTATAATGATGGTTTTAGGGTAATATATTTTTTCTTCTTCTATGCCTGTATGGAAAGATTTTCTTTTTCAAAAATGTATTCACATCTTGACGATTGTACTCTCTTAAAAAAAAAGAGTAAACTCATTCACTCTGTTAAGGGTGAATGTAAAAAAAGAGTGCATTTAGAGTGAATTAAGAGTGAAATAAGAGCGAGTTAACAGTAAAATTTTTCATATTCACTCTTTATTAAGGGGGTGACGTCAGTGATCACTCAAAATCCTTGAGTCATTACTGAGGTCACCCTAAAAGAGTGAATATCACAATTTTTACTCTGAATTCACTCTGAATTCACTCTAAATGCACTCTTTTCTTAAATTCAACCCTAAAGAAGTGAATGCATTCACTTTTTTTTTAAAGAGTACTTTTTTATATTATGTCCTTCTCAGCTTAAACGTGTCTCCAATAGCATTTCAGAAAGAATCACTGCACCAAAACTGTTTCCACATAAACACCTTCCAACTCTCAACTTGAGCCAAACATTACTCTCACAACAACTATTTTGTTATGAACTGTTGATTATAAGGTAAAGACACTGCTTAAAATAGGGTAAAGACACTGCTTTTGACTGTTTGAGGCCGCCATCCATTTCCAACCTAAACGCTCACGATGTCCTTCTCCTTCGTGCTATATATGATTTACCTCTTTAGATTAACCATGTTAACGCAAAGGGTTATGATATTCTGTATTCTTGTTTGTATCCTTTATATTATGTTTATCGTATAATATATATTTTACATGATTTTTTTATTTTTGTAATATTAATGTAAACATGCATAATTTGTATTGTATTATCAGAACGCAGAAATAAAAGCAATCAATCAATCTAATTATGACTAGAAAAAAACCTCATTTAACTCAGCTCAATACAAATAATGAAATAAAGAAATATCTGGCTTATATACAAACATTAACATAATGTACGTCAAAGATTTTTTTTTTTACAGTTGCCGATTAACTTGATAAACATGGCACAGAAATCAATCAAATTTCAAAAATTAGTTATTGAAATCATATCTTTTCAGCTACAAATGTATATAAACTAGCCAAAATTGGTTTTGCTCACCTCAATTCGAGTTCGCGTTCTCGATGTGAGTTGTAGAAACTTTTCTCTGTGTTTTTTTATTCTGATGCTTGAATGACAACTCAAGAAAATTGCGTTTATGTAATCAGTCCATAAAGTCATGTCCCTCTTCCTAATAAATAAATTAATTTTTATTTTAAAAGGATCACGTGAGGGTTATCAAAAATGCTGTCGTTGCAATTTCTTGTTCAGGTTACTAGGCCATTATGACAGACTTCAACAAAGAGAAATAGACATCAAGTCCTTATTGCACTCTGCTTATGAGATAACCTCTTCATTTTTTTATTCCTCCTTCTCTGAAACTAGAAATATAAATTTCATGGTTCAATCACGAGATGCCAACAAACTCATTTAATTACAATGGATAAACTGTTATCTTGTGATCATATGATTGGCGCCGGGGGGGGGGTCTAATAAAATATTCCTGAAGGAATACTTTATTAGACCAGTCTCTTGCATGGAACATGACACGTTATGCATGTATAAAAGCATTGTAAAGGCATGAAATGTCAAAGTGATTTTTTTTCTTCAAAAGTTATTTGAAAACTAATTTGTTAAACATTGCATTGTGTTCCTTTTTTCGTTCAATATATACACAAAACTTTAAAGGGGATACCCAATGCTGAAACAATGTTAGCTCATTTAAAAGAGCATGATTTTATTAGCAGAAAAACATCTGCCTAAAGTTTTTTAAAAAGTCGTGTTGCCAAGGAAACCCCCAAATGTGGTAAGATTTCATGATATTTTTGACCCCTCAGCCGTGACCCAGTTTCAACTGGGTACCCACTTTGACGTCAAAATGACGTCAAAGTGGGTCCCTTGTCGCGCACTTCTAGCAAAACGCGCGCAAGGTATAATACATATTGTACAGTCTAGCACGTAGCACAACTGCAATGCGCGAAGCTGGGTACCCACTTTTACGTCATACCTCATACTCAATTTTTTTTGGTCAGCTCATAAATTTCATGAGAAAATTAGCCAAAATGCATTGATTTCGACTGAAAATCATCATATTTTTAATGTCATTCTTCTTAGAATTCTATTCTCGATCATATATCAAAATTTTGTTTACCATTGTGTAATCACTTTAAGCCTCTCATGGAAAACTGTGCATTGTCTGATTATACATAATTAGACACAAATATAATACATTCTTTTGGCTTACTTCGAACCATCGGGTCTTCGCGTCGGGCCGTGTAATCGCGTAAAGCGACCTTTCGTGAAAAAAGCCCCCTTTATTTACGAAAGGTCGGGTTCACCATTTGAGAAATATACCAGTTAAATCTACGAAAAGTCAGGTCCATTAACCCGATACTTCGTAGAAATTAGCTAGCGAATATACGAAGGGTCGCGTCCTTAACGCACATTTCTACAACAAATAATTTGACGAAAAACGGCTTGAATAAAAGCTAGTATTTGATTCGCACAAAGTCAGCCTTTGCCTTGGAAAGTCCAGAGGTGAGTACAGTTTAAATTTCGCTAATTTGTCAAAAAATAGAATCTATTCATAATGAGTTCTACATTGTGCCAAATCTGCGTTAATTTCTTTATATTTTCAAAGAACTGTCCTGAGCTGTATGTCATGAAATTATGTGCTATAACTCACGAACTTTGTAAACTCTTTTCATCGTCGGCAGCTCATGTTACCGCTGCATTGCGCTAAGCACCCTGTCACGACGCAACATCTTGCCCAGACTTTCGGGCGGACTGCCTATGATTGTAAATGCAATGCAAAAACGGTTGACAGCACTTGAGATTCAACGATTATTTTATCCCACCTACATGCATAGTGTGTTGGCGAGTTGACGAATCGGTTATCCTAAATTGTTGCATGATGTATAGCTGTGTAAAGCAAGGGGGAGGGCGAGGCGGGGGTCTATGACTGTGTGTACAGTTTAAGTTCAGATTTCAAAGACAGCATAATGAGACTAGGTATGATTTAATCCAGAGGTGTAACAGGGCTGCGTTTCACGAAACCGTCATAAGATCTCAGTTCATGGACATCCCATAGAAACGCGTGTTAATTCTACAACACGCGTTTCAATGGGATGTCCAAGAAGTTAGACTTATGACGGTTTCGTGAAACGCAGCCCTGGTTCCTGTTATCGGAGGGGGGGGGGGGGGGGGGTGGAGTAACTCACGTTACTCAGTCAAGAATCAGTGGCATAGTTATGATTTCACTTGAGGGGGGCGGTAGTGAGTACACAAAGCATTCGAAACACTGAGCGTGCGAAGCGCACTCTATAGGGGGAGGGTGCAGGGAGGGAGAGACTACCGCCCCCTTAAGTGAAATCCTAGCTATGCCACCGATTCTAAATTTACTTACCAGGAAATTTTAGGCTCTGCCCCCTCCCCTTTCCTCTTTTTTTCCATATCTCTTCTTCTTTCTCCCTTTTCTTCTCTCTTTCCCTTTCTCCCTTCCTTTTTCTTCCTTTCCCTTTCATTTTTTTCGTGGTGGTTTGGTGGATTTTTCCGCTGAAATCTTCAAGGGGCACTCTGTCCCTCCCTCCCTCCCTCCCCTGCCCTGGTTGTTACACCACTGATTTAATCTTGCTCCTACTTCTTCATGGATGTTGGTATATCTATAGACTCCAACAGTGTCCAATGAAAAATTATTTTCTTTTTTGAGAGGTAGATCAGAGCATCCCATTCATTTATTTGTTTTGACTTTGTTCATCAGATTGAACATGCCTAGGTTGAAACTTACTGCTGCATTTATGTCTGCATCCACATCATGTTGGAGATGTAGGTGATGATTGCTTGTTGACTGAGACTGAAGAAAGTTTCTGCAAGAAATGAGTTAGTCTACCACTCCAGTTGTGGAAGGTAAGTGAATTCTGCATGAATTTAATAAGGTTGCTACATGTACAGGTATGTCAATATTCAGCCAGGCCTTGGTTGCAAATACACCCATTCTTGAATTTATGTGTAACATTTTTTTATTATTATTATTGTCTCCTTTGAAAATTTCATCAGTCTGGCATGATGAATATTTTTCTTGATTTTCATGGACACCTGGATCTAAATATCTCACCAACATTTCTTGCTTACACTTCATTAAGAAATGTATTGCTTAGTTAAAGCTAAATAATTGTTCAGCTGTACTTGTTCATTTTTGTTATACAAGCAGAAACTATATTTTGTTTTCTGATTTCCTCTCATTTCATTTGCAAGTTTGTTTTTTATTATTAAATTTCAAGTTGAGATATTTATTGTTCAATGTGTGTATTGTTCTAAATTTCTGTTGTATAAATTTCAATTGTATTTTGAGTTCTGTGAAATAAACTAAAATGATTTATAACCTTGGTTTATCCTACTGTCCATAATTTGTACATGTACTTTGCATTTATCCTAATTCAAGTTAACTTTCAATCTCATCTTGTTTTCTTTAACAGAAAGAATTCAGCTTCTACCCTTCATTGCATTGGACCCCTGCTTTGGAGATCTGTCTCTCAATGAGTGAGGAGTCATGGCCCTGTATGCAGCAGGGGGGGGGGGGAGGGGACAGGAGCAGTAGCACAACCCACAATTCAATTCAATTCAAATTTATTGATATGCAGTCAACAATTTTGGATTATTATCGACATACAAATTTTTTTGCAATGTCATTAAACAGAGTTACAAAACAAATAATTGCATTTTTTTAAAAACTAAACCCCTCCCCATAGGTGTGTGCGAATTATTTGAAACGCTTACAGCAGATTATTGTTTCATTTGAGGATTTGAAAATTCATAAATTCAGTACAGTGTAATAGTAATTTGAATTGAATGATGAGTATGTAAGTTTCAAAATTACTGTTTTCAGTTGCGTTTTAATTAATTTTATTAATTTCTTCTAAAGGGATGTGGAATAGCTCATTCTTCCTGAGTTGTGCACAACATCTGACTATGAGCTCTGTTAATGATTTATTTACAAGTATTATTTAAAGTAGAAAAGGATTCTATTGGGCCTTGATACATGTTGGCAATTTGAATTACACTGTACTAACATTTGAATGGTAGTGATGTAAAACTCTATAGTCTATTCTATTTTGTTGTAAGTTGTGAACAGAGTATATGATTTTAAAAAATTGTTGTGAGTAATATGAAATATATTTTACTTTTAAGTGATGAATGAAGGCTGATGTCGTTTCCTTTTTATCGGAATGAACCTATTTTAACATGTACAAGACTGTAATCACCGTGCAGAAAAATAATCATTACATAGCAAATCCATTTTTTTATTACTACAAGTGTACTTTGATATTGATTGTGTAATCCCCAGCAATTTTTAAAAGAATGTGATAATTGTAATACATGTGTACATGCACAACTAAGAAAATACTGAAGCCCCCTCTTATGAAATGAATATGGGGGTAGGTGAAAAATGAAGCAACCAAGAGGGTGTGTTCAAGAGAGATGGAAAGGGTTGGAAAGAGAGACAGAGATAGATACAGGAAGAAAGAGATGAAAAATCAATTCAGGCGAGATTATTTGATGAAAAGTCGAGGGTGTCCGAGAGAGAGAGAGAGAAAGGGGGGGGGGCGGCAGAGAATGGGAAAGGATGGAGTAGTGGAGAGTTTGTGAAGGAGATAATTGCAATGTATACGTGTTTTGTGTTGATTAAATTTATCAGATTTTCAAAGTGCATTATCTTTTGAAGATCAAGGTCGTACATCTACAAGCCATATACCTTTATGGATATTAATTTTAAAAATTCTTTGGTATAGGTCTTCCCACGCATTCACCCAAAGTTTATCATCGCACGTGATTAGCCATCCCCCCCCCCCCCCCCATGATCAGTGATTGTAAAGAAAAGATATATATTTGGCATTTCCATGGAAGTCTGTTAATACGTTAAAATTCGACAGACTGGAAACTATAATGAAACTGAAGTACTTGCATTATACAGGGGCGTTATCAGGGGGGGGGGGGGCCAGAGCCCAAAATTTCCCGGTAACTAGTCTATGTCTAGAATCTGTGGGGTAGCTAGGACTGCATTTTAGGAGGACGGTAGTGCTCCGTAAATCCAATTTGAGGAGTGGGGATGAAAAACATGTTTTAATGATTTTTTTTTCCCCTGTCACACACATTTTCATAACTATTTTGCGAGCGAGCCAAAAAAGAACCACTTTTCTCGATTTTAATCGCATTTTCGGATGGAAATCCTAAAATATTGACGAGTGAGCGAAGCGAGCAAGCCAAAAATAACCACCTTTTTGTTTTCAATTGCACTTTCAAATAGAAATTCTAAAATATAATGGTTGTTTATGATAGATATTCAGAATTTTTACTTACTGATTAATTGAAATATATTTTATTCCTTAAAAAGTGTGTCTGCATGGGGGGATTTGTACACACCATTCCCCCTCTCCCACAAGTGGGGTGATAGATCCCCCTACCCCCTAGAATTTACGCCAATGTAGTGCTCCCTAGAGGGGAGGGTGCAGGGAGGGAGCGTTTCCCCCCTCCTGCGCGAAGCGCGGAAGCTCCGATGTTTCTTTGAATTACTTGTTGTCGGTAATAAAGTCTATCTTCTGCGGCGTAACTAGGATCTCATTTTAGTACGACGGTAGTGCTCCCTCGGGGGGAGGGTACAGGGAGGGGGGAGTTTCCCCCTCCCGCGCAAAGTGCGGAAGCTCCGGCGTTTTTGCGCGGTCAGTTCCCGCTCTTCTTACGCTCTCTACCTGTTATGGGGTGGGGGGACATATGCATAGCCAAAATTTCCCGGTAATTAAGTCTGAGTGGTGTAATTCTCTGCCTGTTTTCGGGGGGGGGGGGGCAGATCGAGCCGAAAATTTCCCGGTAACTAAGTCTAGAAATAGAATATGCGGAGGTGAGCCCGCACCGCGAGTTGTTTGTTGTGAAGCCCTAAGCGGGTGGGTTCCAGGGTTCTGGCTTAGGCCCCTGATGGGGGTCTACAGGAAAAGCCACTGCGGGGGAGCTCCCGGAAACTCCAGGGTTTTGGTACTAAATTTTCCCTCATTTCTTTTGTTTCACTTTGCTTTCTTCTTTTTTTTTTCCCTCTCTCTCTTCTTCTTTCTCCCCTTTCTCCTTTTTTCTTTCCCTCTCTCTCTTCTTCTTTCTCCCCTTTCTCCTTTTTTCTTTCCCTTTCTCCTTCTTCCTTTCCCTTTCTCCTTCTTTCTTCCCTTTCTCCTTTCTTTTCCTTTCTTCTTCTTTCTTTCCCTTTCTTCTTCTTCCTTTCCCTTCCTTTCCCTTCCTTTCCCTTCCTTTAATTTTTTTTCCCGGTGGTTTGGTGGATTTTCCCGCTGAAATCCTTCGGGGGGGGGGGCACTCTGCCCCCTTGCCCCCCTCCCCGGTTGTTACGCCACTGCTTGCATATCATAAATGGATTAATATCAAAATTTCTTTTTTTTTTTACCCGATACTTCATCATTTGAAGGTGGTTTTCTCACGAATATTCGCGTAAATGATTAGTCTTATGTCAATGACCACAATTGCTAAAAATCACATTTTTACCACACGATTTACCCGACCTTTCGTAAATACAGGGGGCTGTTTTCACGAAAGGTCGGGTTACGCGATTACACGGCCCGACGCGATCACCCGATGGTTCGAAGTAAGCCTATTTTTTTTTCTTCATTTACTTCTCTAATATAGGTTTTTGTTTTATTTTTAAAAAATTATTTATTTACCTCCAGTGGGACGGTACACCCTATCAGCAAAGTGCTATTTTTCGTACGGGTCCATTGATGTAAAATGTATCTCTTTCCATTTGTCAGTAAAACTAAACACAACAGAAAAATTAACTTCCCCCTAATTCAAAATAGCATAACCTTTTAACGAAGACGCTTTGAGAAAAATAATTTGGCAGGAGTGTTCCTACACTTATTGACTAACTTCTGATTGAAAATGAGATTGATCTGTCAAGTCATGCATGAGTGAGCAGACATTAAAGGCAAAAATGTCACTTTTCAAAAGTCACAAGAGTCATTTTTGGGGGGTTTGTGAAACAAGATTTTTCTGGTGTTTGTTTAACTGATTTTTTTTTTTTTTTGTTGATGTTTTTCAGGGTGGCGTCATGGTTGAGTGAGAAAATTTTTAATGATGAAGCAATAAATGCTAAAAATTTACTGTTTAATGCCGGAAAAATGACTACCCGGTATTTTCACATAATGTGATGACTCGTGTTGGTTGATGCCAGTTCTTTCCATAAATTGAATGGATTTTGTAGATTTAGGAGGGCTGAAAATCATTTTCCACCAAAAACTGTTCACCCAACTGTCATAAACATGAAAAGTGTCAGAGATAGGCATCACTGGGTCAAACAATGGAAGAGACCAAATTTGCCAAAGTTTTGTTTCACAGACCCCCCAAATGACTCTTGTGACTTTTGAAAAGTGACACTTTTGCCTTTAATGTCTGCTCACTCATGCATGACTTGACGGATCAATCTCATTTTCACATAGAAATTAGTCAGTAAGTGTAGCAACACTCCTGCCAAATTATTTTGCTCAAAACTTTTTCTTTAAAAAGTTATGCTATTTTGAATTAGGGGGGAGTTACTTTTTTGTTGTGTTTATATAGACCAATTTCACCTCCGGTTTATGTATTTGGCCCTCTATCGGCGACGCCATTGCTGCGGTGGGCAAGCGCGCTGACCGCGATTGGCTCTGTGTACAAAATGAATGTAAGATATGAGATATGCCCCGATATTGTTCCATTTACTTTATTCTAGATCAATCAAATAAAGCGTGGATACATGGGTAGATGAGGTAAGACAATGGTCATATCTGACGAATGAAGGTATGATGTATTTTTGTACTTTCGATGGTTTTTCAACTTTGTGTGACAGGTGAACTTATATATACTCATACTCATATGGTTCAAAATGATATTTATTTTGAACTTTTTAACTCATAAATCAGAGTTTGAATATCTTAATTCGTCCAGAATACAACTGGACCTACTTGACTATGAAGCACTACTAGTGAATTTTCCTTATTCTTATTTTGAAACCATTACAGTGGTAAAAATCAGGATTTTCTTGCTCCGTTGATTGCGATGATATTATGTAATACTATTCTTGTGAATCTAGAGTAACTTGTAACCTGAATCATTTCAACTTATGGAACCTGATAATATAGTTACTTGAACATACATATATTTGGTGACAGGTCTTATAACCAGAGGTCTGAAATTTTGGAAACTTCTAACAAAACTGAGATTGAACTTTTTTTTTTCTTTAGTTTTTTCTAGATTTGATCTACATACAGAATCTGTCTGAATACCAGGCATTGTACTTATCTCCTTTGTCAAAGAGGTGAATTTTTACAGAGTTAAGTCTCTAACTTGTATCAGCTAGTTCAACAGAATCTTAGCTGTAATAATTATGACAATACTTCATATGGAATCCATTTTTTGTTTAGCACATACAGAATCTGTCTGAATATCAGACTTTGTTACTTATTACCTTCGTCGAAGAGGTGAACTTTTAGATGCTCTCACTCATATGGTTCAAAATTATATGTAGGTGTTTTTCAACTACAGGATTCAACAGAATCTAAGTTGTAAAAAGACAATACTTTATATGGAATCCATTAATCACTAAACTGATATTGATTTTCTTTTTCTAGATTTGATCTACATACAGAATCTGTCTGAATACCAGGCATCGTACTTATCTCCTTTGTCAAAGAGGTGAATTTTTAGATACTCTCATGGTTCAAATGATATTCATGTGTTTTTGAGCTACAGAGTTAAGTCTCTAACTTGTATCAGCTAGTTCAACAGAATCTTAGCTTAATATGACAATACTTCATATGGAATCCATTTTTTGTTTAGCACATACAGAATCTGTCTGAATATCAGACTTTGTTACTTATTACCTTCGTCGAAGAGGTGAACTTTTAGATGCTCTCACTCATATGGTTCAAAATTATATGTAGGTGTTTTTCAACTACAGGATTCAACAGAATCTAAGTTGTACAAAGACAATACTTTATATGGAATCCATTTATCACTAAACTGATATTGATTTTCTTTTTCTAGATTTGATCTACATACAGAATCTGTCTGAATACCAGGCATCGTACTTATCTCCTTTGTCAAAGAGGTGAATTTTTAGATACTCTCATGGTTCAAATGATATTCATGTGTTTTTGAGCTACATAGTTAAGTCTCTAACTTGTATCAGCTAGTTCAACAGAATCTAGCTGTAATATGACAATACTTCATATGGAATCCATTTTTTGTTTAGTACATACAGAATCTGTCTGAATATCAGACTTTGTTACTTATTACCTTCGTCGAAGAGGTGAACTCTTAGATGCTCCCACTCATATGGTTCAAAATTATATGTAGGTGTTTTTCAACTACAGGATTCAACAGAATCTAAGTTGTAAAAAGACAATACTTTATATGGAATCCATTAATCACTAAACTGATATTGATTTTCTTTTTCTAGATTTGATCTACATACAGAATCTGTCTGAATATCAGGCACTGTTACCTATATCCTTTGTTTGACAGGTGAACTTTTATATAATCATACTCATATGGTTCCAAATGATACTTATGTCTTTTTGAACTACAGAGTTAAGTCTCTATCTTGTATCAGCTAGTTCAAGAGAATCCGAGCAGTAAAATGATAATTTGTTTTTTGAACATAATGTCTCATTGAGGTATGAGTAATGTCGTAGATGATTCGTACGACATATCACCTTGATCTGTGATATAATCTTTCCCACTGAGGAGATTATTATTATTATTTTTTTTTTCAAATTAACCTTGAGATCCTTAATGTATCAATTGATCTGGACATTGCAATCCAAACCATTTCTGTCATTATATTTCATAAATCTGAGATCTAACTTTCTTCTTCAAATTTCATATAGAATCCATTTATCCAAACTTTAAGAACCACTATTTCATTTTTACACACCCAAATACGCTTGACAACATTTTATTTCATTAACTTAGACCCTTTTTGACCTGAAGACTGAACCATTTCTTCTTATAAAATCTTCAGGGAAACTTGACATTTGCAAAATATCTCAAATTCAACGCTAATTTTGAACATTACATCTCATCAATCTGAGATCTTATTGTGTATCTGTGTAAAATACAATTTGACATCTACTATTACTGCAAAATTTTCCTTATCTTTGATTTAAACCTATTACTCAAATAGATCAGCAGGTGCAAAGTCGGATAAAATGTTTGCTTTTCTTACATGATTTATTCAAGTATAAGTCTTTCTGGGAGTAAACTCAACGCTATTAACTTAAACCAGTCTAACTGAACGTAGACCTGATATTGGTCATAACCTTTCTCAGCGAGGCTGCTTATTGTTTCTTAATTAAATTGACAACCTATCTGATAATTTCTTTCAGGATAAATTACAACATACATCAGGCTTCATTTCGATCTCGATCGTATTGCATTTTCTCTCTCATTATTATTCTGTCAGACGTTTTGCGTGCCAAGCTGATATATACATTCACCTGGCTGAGGAATTTCTTTTTCTTTAACTTTCCAAAGACTTGTACTTTACAGGGTTGTTCTTTACTGCAGTTATCGGGTGTGTGTGTTTTCCGCGTTTCTAACGTTGTACTGTATTTGAATAGTGTACGCAGACATGACCTGCTACAACGTGTACAGCTGTACTGGTCATAGATTTCCCTCGAGTGGAGCTGATAGCCAGGACTCACGTCTGCATTTCATTATATATTCAAATGTGATTTAGTTTATTTACATGTAGTCATGTGACACATGAATATCCATTTAACGATTGTGATATGTTCTTTCCCTGTGAGGATTTTGATTGCCTTTATTCTGCTCACTCCTATGTCATGAACTTTATTAACTGTGAATTTTTTTTATTGCAAACAAGGTACCCTTCAAGGCTTACTACTAGAATATTGACGTCTGATGTCCATTTTACACCTTTACTTCTATCTGTTTGTGTTCTTTTCTTCCTTCATTTTCTTTGTTTTTATTATTCCTCATCTTCTGACGCTGTGAGCATCTATTATTTCGACTCTTTCTTCCTTCCACGTGTCTCACAATTTCAACTGATTCCAAAGGATGCTTCTAATGAGATTTTCATTCTAGGGAACGTGCTTGATGATCCTATGAAGACGACATGGCTGCCATGAATATGTTTCCTTTTTACTCCTTACAGGATGATGAATTGATTTTCTCTTCATTTAATTTTTCTGACATCGATGTCGTTAATTCCAATAATGATAACCTTCGTGAAGCAGATTTTGCTTCCAAACTTACGGCAAATACTCCTGAATTTAAATATCATATTGATGACAATGATACTGCCTCTAAGTTCCAAACATCTGAATATATTACTGATTCCCAGTTTAATACGATTTCGCCTCATTTCGAAAAAACTTTTCATTACTACATTTCAACATAAGAAGCTTAAACAGAAACTTTGAATATTTCAAATATATTGTCAGCACTCTGAAATTTCAGTGCTCAGTAATGGGATTGTCTGAGACATGGTTACGAGACGAGTCCGTTTCTTCTTACTCTCTTGATGGTTTTACTCTTGAAACAAATTCTAGAGCTGAAAAGCGTGGCGGTGGTGTAGCTTTATATATTTCGTCAAAACTAAGGTATAGATTATTACATGAATTGTGTTTTATGTCACAAGCTGTTGAAACTATTCTCATTGAAATACATGTACCCAACAGTAGAAATATAATTGTTGGAGTCGTATATCGACCTCCACATTCTAATCATGTAGATTTTATTGCAGCTATACAGTCAATAGTTTCATCAAATCATCTTAACTCCAAACATTGCTTCCTAATGGGCGATTTTAATATTAATCTTTTGCGCTCAGAACTGGATGTCTTCTGTCAGGAATTTCTTGATATTATGTTGTCACAGTCATTTATACCTCTGATCAATAAGCCAACCAGAATAACAAATTCGTCTGCCTCACTTATTGACAACATTTTTTCCAATTCTCCGGAGTTCGCTAATTCTGGCATCATCATCTCAGACTTAAGTGACCATTTTCCAATTTATACGTTCCTACCTATAATTGCATCTTCCAAACCAAAGAATAATTCTATTAGTACTTATCGTAAAATGAATAAGTCAAACATGGACAAACTAAAACATAGTTTAGGAACAGTTGATTGGCAAGGTGTCCTTAATAATAATGATGCCAATGTGGCTTTTGATTTATTCCTTGATCACTTCACAAAGTGCTTTGATAGAGATATTCCTTTGAAAAGTTCTAATCGAAAGTCTGATTATAAAAAGATCCCGCGCTACCCTTGGATTTCCCAATCACTTTTACGCTCAATAAATAGGAAAATCGCTTATTTTACAGATATAAATCTAAACCTACAGAGACACGTGAAAGAAAATACAAGTGTTACAAGAATACTTTGACTTCTGTCTTGCGTAATGCCAAAAAGGAGTATTTTTTCAAACAATTTGAACAACACAAAAATGACAGCAAACATACATGGAAATTGATTAATAATGCACTCAACCGGAAAAACTTTAAAACTTATATTTCTGAAATCAAGGTTAATGATGTTTGTTTGCAAAACCCAGATGAAATTGCCGAAAGCATCAATGATTTTTTTTGTTAATATCGGAACCCAACCTTGCCCAAGACATACCCCCATCAAATCGACCCCTTTTACTCAAGTCTAGACCAACCTAATACACAATCTTTATTTCTAACACCTATACAGCCAGAAGAAATTATTGATATTACTAACAACTTAAAGGATAAAAAGCTGCTGGATATGATGGCATTACTAATTCTCTCTTGAACATATTATGACTGAACATTATTGTCCCACTTACACATATATTCAATCTATCATTACTTACCGGAACAGTCCCTCTTAAATGAAAATAGCGAAAGAATTCAAATTTTAAAAAAGGTGACCCACTCGATCGAGGAAATTACAGACCGATTTCCTTGTTAACTTCATTTTCGAAATCTTAGAAAACTTGTTTATTCTCGTCTGATTAAATTTTTTATCTAGTTGTAAAATACTATCAGATAATCAATTTGGTTTTCGCAAAAAACATGCTACAGACCATGCTATGATAATTCTTATTGATCAAATAATTCGTGCCATTGATAACCATTCGCATACAATAGGTTTGTTCCTGGACTTCTCCCAGGCCTTCGACACTATAGATCACGAAATTTTGTTGTATAAACTTTCATACTATGGAATTAGAGGGAGGGCCTTGGAGTGGTTCAGGAGCTACCTGACCGAAAGAAAGCAATTTACATATATAAACAACACAACATCTTCAACTAAAACAATTAGATGCGGTGTTCCGTAGGGTTCCTTTTGGGTCCGCTCCTTTTTATTTTATACCTCAATGATTTCAAAAAATCTTCTAATATCTTATCATTCATATTATTCGCTGATGACTCTAATATTTTCCTCTCCGAACGTGATCCACAAATTCTCCTGAATAAAATCAATTCCGAATTAGTTTATGTACAAGACTGGATAAGAGCAAACAAATTATCCTTAAATATTAACAAAACACATTACATGATATTCAGTAATTCTATTGACTCTCTCCCAGGCCCTGTACATATTAATGGAAAAGATCTTCAACGGGTCCAATGTACTAAGTTTCTTGGGATCTTTATTGATGACAAACTCTCCTGGAAATTTCATATTGACTACTTGTGCAGATTAGTATCAAGAAATATTGGCGTTATTAACAAATTAAAGCATATGTTTCCCTTTCAAATTTTATTATCGCTTTATACACTTATTTATCCCTATCTAACATATGGAATCTTAGCGTGGGGCAACTCCCTCCAAGATTTTTAGTAATAGAATACTTATTTTACAAAAACGAATCCTGAGAATAATACATAATGTTCACTTTCGTTCTCACACCGACATCTTATTTTTTCAATAATAAAATATTAAAAATAGAAGATCTATATAATTGGCACTTAGGAATTTTCATGTTTCAGTTATCACAAAACGCGCTGCCCTCCCCTCTTATTGCTATTTTCACAAGGAATTGTGAAATTCACTCATATCCCACACGACAATCAAATCAGTATCATTCTCCGTTCTTACGGACATCCCTTGCCCAAAAAACTGTAATCTTCACTGGACCTAAGTACTGGAATGAAATTCACCCATCTCTCAAATTGATTCCCAGGCTCTCCCCCTTCAAAAAACAATTAAAACAATTAATTTTACAGTCGTACATCTAATTCTTTTTTCTCTCCCTCTATTTAGCTTGAAATGTCTGACACGTGGAACCCTCTATTCATATCTATGTCTTTTTTCTTCTCCTTTCTTCCTTTTATGTTCCTTCTCTATTCCTTCTTTCACATTTATCTTTCTCTTCTTCTTATAGCCTTCTTTTTCTCTAATTTTATGGGGGTTTTTTTTCATTTTTTCTACAAGGCAATGTATAATCCTCCATAATTTGGTATATACAAATTTATTTTGACTTTATAACTTGATAATTGTATTTGATCACCGAGGAACTAATGTTTTACAAGCTTTGCTTTTTTTAGTTCCTCATTCTCATGTTTTCTATTTGCTGTATAATCATGCTATAGGTTTTGTATATGTATCTATGTATCTATTACCAACTTGCTTCAATTTTTGTATATCATTTTTTCTTATATTGTAATTTCTGTTTGTTTGTTTGATATGTATTTACGTTACATGAGAAATAAAACACGCCTGAACTGAACTGAACTGAACTA
>JAPZVO010001416.1:0-17775 GCA_029962745.1 Echinometra lucunter | reverse complement strand
GTAGTATTATCTGTTCTAACAAGTGCATGAATCTTTCTTTCTCTGAGCAAAAGGCTTGTAGCCCATGGCCAACTGCTACCATTTCTAGCAGGTTAATTCTATTCTAATTTGCTTCTTTCATCTCATCACTATTCCATCTACCTCCTGTTGAAGAGCACAGGTTGTTGCCCCCCCAGCCTTTACCACTGGCATCTGTATGGATTTCCACATCTGGTTTTGCCCTCTGCATTGGGCTGAATTGTGACTCAAGGTTCAATATCCACCACTGAATGTCATGGATGCTTCTCTGACAAGTCATATTCCTATCGAAATGTTCCCTTGCTCCTTGAAGGGCAAGAATCTTATCTTCTCTAAGGCTCTATAAAAGAGAGGGCCATATTGTACTGCTGGGAATGATGCCACTAGTTGGCCATAACCCTTTGCAAACTTTTCTGATAACAGGTTTCTCAGTAGCCAACAGTTCCTGACAAGACCGCTTAATGTTCTCTTGTTTTCCTTTTGGAAGCCTGACACTCATAGCCAGAGTGTTCAGATTGAAACCCAGAAAGGTAATCTCATGAGTAGGAGCTAAAATGATTTCTCTGGTAATCGGTTTATTGGTAGGCCGATGCAAATATAATACTCATAGACACAGGTCTTTTAAAACTATGGAGGCTTAACTTGGCCATTTATTAGGAGGATGAATTGACGCGATGACGATGACGACATGTCTTGACTAGGCACACTGTGAAGTGATAGTCTTGTCTTCAGACCTTTATAATAGTAATATCACTACACCTCCCTTTCTTTAAAAAGAACTAGTTTTTACTTTTGTTTAGACAAGTTACAACAGTATTTTCATCTGTGCCTTTACATTTAAAGACATGATAAACATTTTCTTTGAAGCCTGTTTAACCTTAGTTTTTGTAAACAGCCTTCAATATGATAAACATACAATGTGCATAATCATGTTGGTGCTTAAATAATTATGTTGCCTGAAAACTTCTGAGAGAGAGTCCTTGTAAGTAGAGTCGTTTCAAAATAATCATTCTTCAGTCCTTGGCAATTTCGTTGATAATAATGTTTCCAAATCCTGTGAAATTATAAGTTCAGTTCAGTTTTGATTTTGATTTCTTTGAAGGTTTACAGTTTCTTCATATTAACGTTCCTTCCATTCATCATGTTCATTAAGCGAGCTGGTGGCTTCACGTTGCGTCCACTCCTGGTTGTATATGTAGCAGTTGGTGGCACAGATGTTGATGGTGCATCTACTGCTGGGGGGGGCTAGCATCATCATCTCTTGGATGTGCATCATCGTCGTCGATATCATGCGACGGATACTGGTCTGTATGTGGGGCTGGCCTGATGTGACGGCGGTTTCTTCTCGACGTGTCACACCATATTCAGTTTCTATCAGATAAGACCGATTTGGTAGTTCGGCCTTGACAACGCCTTGCTGTGACCATCTGTTGGTTTGCGTATCAAGGAGTCTGACATGCTGACCGATGTGAAGCTTTGGAAGATCACGAGCATGTTGTCATAGCGTTGTTTCTGTTTTGCCTTCTGCCTTTCCTTCCTTTCCTTCAACCTGACCAGGATCAATGTTCTGTGGATTAAGAAGGTTGTCCATCATAGGCAGGTTAGATCTCAAGCGGCGATTGTAGAGGAGTTCTGCAGGGGATTTGCCACAGTCAAGTGGTGAGCTTCTGTAGATTTGAAGAGCTCGGTAGATGTCTTGACCACTCTGCTGGCACTTGCGCAGTAGATTTTTGACTGCTCCCTCTGCGCGACCATTGGACTGGGGATAGTATGGACTGGTTGTTGTATGGACAAAATCCCAGTCAGTTGCAAAGGCTTTGAACTCACGACTTGCGTATTGAGGACCATTGTCTGATACTAGTTCACAAGGTGTACCGTGTCTAGAGAATATCTCCTTCAACTGTGTGATCACGGCTTGGCTGCTTGTTGTTGTCATAGTACGTAGCTCGATGAACTGGGAGTAGTAGTCTACGACAACTAAGTAGTCTTTACCATTGAATGTGAACAAGTCGGATGCGACTTTTTTGCATGGTCTCTCTGGAGTCTGGTGATGTTGCAGACTTTCTTGCTGTTGCTGGGGTTTGTACATCATACATGCCGTACAATTTTGATCCATTTCTGTGATATCATGGTTCATCTGCGGCCAAAAGAGAACTTCACTTGCTCTTCTCTTGCACTTCTCTATTCCCAAATGTCCTTCATGTATCTTGTTGAGCATTTGCTTTCTCATTGATACTGGAACTACAATTCTGCTACCTTTTAGGATTAAGCCATTGGCTTCTGAAAGCTCATTTTTTACATTCCAGTACGGTCTAAGAATCATTGGACATTGGTGTTTTGCAGCTGGCCATCCTGTGTTGATGACTTGACTGAGCTGCTGCAGTGTTTCATCTTGTCTCTTCAACAAATTGTGTCTTTCTGTTTGTAGTCACAGGTAGTGTTTCGATGATAGCATCTACATAGACTTTGATGTCTTCTTCTCGTTCTTGATTCTGTTCAGCTTCAGGATCTACTGCTCTTGACAATGCATCTGCAGTATACATGAATTTGCCAGGCGTGTAGGAGACTTCAAGTCGTATCTCTGCACCCTGATCAGAAGACGTTGGATCCTTAGTGGACAGTCACTCAGTGGCTTGGTAAACAATGGAATGAGTGGCTTATGATCTGTCTCTACCTCTATCACTTGACTGTAGATATACTGGTGGAATCTTTCACAACCGTATGTGATAGCTAGCAATTCTTTTTCTATCTGAGCGTACGTGTCTCTGCATCAGTCATTGCTCTAGATGCATACGCTATCGGATGCCAATTCTGTTCCTGTTGCTGTAGGAGAACTGCTCCTAGGCCATTCTTGGAAGCGTCAGCTGATATCTTCGTGGGCTTTGTAGAATCATAGAAGTGTAGCACTGGCTGCTTCATCAGAGTTTCTTTCAACTCGTGCCATGCCTTTTCTTGTTCATCTTCCCACATCCACTCTGTATTCTTGTCCAATAGGACTCTGAGGGGAGCTGACCTTGTAGAGAGGTTTGGAATGAACTTGCTCTGGTAATTTATCATTCCCAAGAAACGTTGTACGTCTTGTTTGCAGGCTGGTCTAGCCATGTTTCTGATGGCTGTAACCTTTTTTGGATCTGGACTGATTCCATTTTGACTGATCATGTCACCAATGAAGGTTAACTGGTTCACACTGAACTCACACTTGTCTCGATTGAGTTTTAGGTTTGATTTGCATGCAATGTCTAAGACTTGCCTCAGACGATCATCATGTTCGTCCTGAGTGCTTCCATATACCACAATGTCATCCATCATAGTATTGACAACTGGTACATGTACAAACATGTTGTGTATTATCTTGTGAAATACTTCTGGTGCACTACAAATACCAAATGGTAACCTGAGAAATCTGTATCTACCAAAGGGTGTTATGAACGTACATAGTTTTGAACTTTGTTCATCCAACTCAATTTGCCAAAATCCACTGGAAGCATCTAGTTTGCTGAAGTACTTTGCATTGGCAAATTCTGCTGTGATTTCTTCACGTTATGGTAACTGATAGTGTTCTCGTTTGATCACTTTGTTTAGGTCTCGCGGGTCTAAGCATACCCTAAGCTTTCCATTCTTTTTAGTCACGACAACTAATGATGAGACCCAATCTATTGGCTCATCCACTGGTTGAATGACATTCATGCGCTCCATTTTGTCTAATTCTTGCTTTACTTTGTCACGTATTGGAAATGGAACTTTGCGACATGCGTGTTTCACTGGCTGTGCGTTTTCTACCAACACAATATGATGTTTTCCTGGCAAACATCCTAGGCCTTCAAACACATCGCAGTATTCATCAACAATTTCATTGTCTGAGTTCTTTTCAACTACATGGACGCGCTTCACAAGTTTCAATCTTTCGCAATCTTGTAAGCCAAGTAATGGTTGACTATTGCCAGGCACTACGAAAAATGCCATGTTGTGGGAAATACCCTTGTATCGGACTTGCGTATAGCAGCGACCTTTTGCAGGAATAAGCGTTCTGCCATATCCTGACAACTGTGTTGTCACCGAATGCAACTTTGGTTTCGGTTTCAATTTCTGGTAGACTGATTCAGAAATTGTACTTGTTTGCGCTCCTGTATCAAGCTTGAAGTTTACTAGAGTCTCATTGACCTCAATCTCAGCTTTCCACTCGTCCTTTGACCCATCTCTATCGATAGCATCAACAAGGAATTCAGTAGGGGTTTTGGTAACAAATCCCATATCTTCTCGCAATTCACTGACTGCTTTGACTATTGGTGTCTTACAACACTTGGCAAAGTGATTACGTAGTCCACACTTTCGACAAATCTGACCTTGAGCCGGACAATTACTCTTACCATGGAAATTACCACACCTGGTACAGGCATTCCTGGATTTCTGAGTGGATTTCTGATCTTGACCCTGTTTCGGTCTCACATTTTGACTAGTACCTTGAGTTTGTCTGGAATTTTGTTTGTGTTTTGTACCTGGAAATGATTTTCTCTTACTACCGAGAGCATCAAATGATAGATTCACATCCTGGAAACACAGCTCTTTGGCCTGAGCTCGTGTAGTTTCAGCAGCACGACACTACTGCAAAGTCTTTTCAAGATTCAAGTCTTCTTGTCTCAGCAATCTCTCTCTCACGCTATTATCAGTCATTCCACAGATAATGCGATCTTGTATCAAACTCTCAGTTAGCTCTCCAAATTCACACGACTGTGCCTTGTTTCTCAAATCTGTTGCATACTGATCAATTGTCTCATGTGTGTTTTGTGAGCGTGTGAAGAACTTGTGTCTTTCATATGTGACATTTCTTTTAGGCATGCAATATTCTTCAAATTTCTTCATGACAACTTTCAACTTCATCTTGTCATCATCATTTGCAAAGACAAATGTGTTATACACTTGCAAGGCTGCATCACCTATGCAATGCAAGAATAATGAGCATTGGGACTTATCCTCTTTCTCAGCCATTCCACTGGCTACATTGTACAACTCAAATCGCTGTCGGAACTTTTTCCAATTTTCCGCGATATTTCCGGTCAACAAATCTAGCGGTGCTGGTTGTCTAAGACTAGTAGCCATGACGGATATGTGTACAGATATTATGTATGGTGTGGGTTTATTAGTGTATCAATGTTAGAGCCGATCCCTACAATTAAACTAATCACTAGTTTAGTTACTGCCCTAGTGGCTTATAGCACTCATTTACACTATTTAGTTCAGTTTATTTAGGCAACTATGCAATGCTCGTGTTACCTATATCCTTTAGATCATAGCGTAACCAGCATTCACAGTTCCTTCACCGAGGCAATCACAACTGCATTGCATTGATCACAACAATCAGCTGTTTAGTCACTTCACGTTCACGTTAGTACACACACACATGCATGCAATTCACACTCAATTCACTATTGCGCAATCTATCACGTACGCTGAATTGATACGACGTCATCGACTTCTCCCGGTCCGTACCTGAAATTATCCTCCTATTCTTCCTTTCCACTGGATTCGATGATCCTGACACCATATATCGGTTTATTGGTAGGCCGATGCAAAATACTCATGACACAGGTCTTTTATAACTATGGAGGCTTAACTTGGCCATTTATTAGGAGGATGAATTGACGCGATGACGATGACGACATGTCTTGACTAGGCACACTATGAAGTGATAGTCTTGTCTTCAGACCTTTATAATAGTAATATCACTACATCTGGGTGAACAATGAACCCCAAATTTGATAGCAACCTAGTACTTGCGCTCACTGCTGCTTGCATTTGCTCTGCAGTTTTTGGAATGATAAGTGTATCATCTAGATATCCAATTACAATGTGGCCCTGCTCCCTGAGCATTGCAAAACATGTTAAAGAGCCTTGGGGCTGAGCTAAGCCCATTGGGAAGTGCTTGAAATTGCCATGACCTTCCCAGCCATGTAAATCTCAGAAATTTTCGAGAGTCTGGGTGGATAGATACCGTGAAGTATGCATCTCGAAGGTCAACCGAAGCCAAGTAATTCCCTGGAGAAATGAGGGGTACAGCTGTCTTAATATTGTCCAACTTGAAATGCTGATATAAAATTACTTTTGTTAATTTTGAGTTTTTTCTGACAAATCCAGGATGACCCTGAGGCCTCCATTCTTCTTTGCCTTGTGAAATATTTGATATGAATTCCCCTTCACATGCTTCTATGACATTTTTCTCTACCAGCTTGTTGATTTCTTCTTGAATCATAGCAATTTCCTTAGAATTTCTTTTCAAAGTTTGCATTGCATAACAAGGCACAAACTTCCTGCTGTTCAGGAGCCATGTTGCTTGGATTGAGCAGGCTGACATAAGTCGAGATGCCTCTTATTAGGGACTTTTGAACCCTCATAATCCGAGGCCGAGCCGCTGCAACCGCCAAGCGGTCGGCTGCCTCCAGCATCGCCGGTAGTCCCCGCCCACGGTCCGTGTTGGTAGCCGTCCCTTTCGCTGCTGCTGCGCTGTCAGCTGGGCTAACACTCATCGCCTGATGCGGCTCTGTTGCTTTGTTTTCGTCCGAAGATTCTGCCGCTGCGCGGTCAGTTTTCTTCTCTTTGTTCTCCTTTTCCTTCTGTTCTTTCATAATTTTGATAATCGGAAAGGAAGAATTTCCACAAAATTCTTGAAAATATCGGAGGTTGTGAAAATCCTTTTCACACACGCACAAAACGCGCCAACGAATTGACACACATGTTACCAACGGGATCTCATTTACACCCGATCAGGCATGTAGTCTCAATCAGAAACTTACGTAATAAAATCACCAGTCGAGAAATGTGATGAAAACATACGAACATCTGACGAACATCTGATGAATATCTGACGAATATCTGCAGTCAAGCCTCAAGTCACAGTCACCCGATGCTGCTGTCGCCCGAGCCTTATCCTAATTCCTGCGCCAATATGATTGTATGATGTGTAGATGTACATATATGGCTTTCCATAGCTTTGCGGGTTGACTCGGCCGCAACCAATAAATACCACAACACCTTATCTGAATCGTCTGGTATTTTTCCTTTATTTACTGGCGTGGTGGCAGCGGTGTGATCAGAACACCGGGGCCGATAATCGTTACCAGGATAAAAATATCAGGAATAAGGGTAATTAGCTCATACAATTGGGGCCAGGCGTTCATCAGTTACGTTTTGTGTGATAATTCGGGTTCGGCATACAGAGTTATGTATTTATAAAGTGTACGTAGTCCCATGTACTACAATGCGCGCTGCATCAACGAAGCGATGCACGGCCGTGGCTGAGCCCACCCCCTCCGGCGCACCATCAATGCAGAGATGCATAGCCGCTACTGCCATGGCACCTCAGCGTAGGTGTTCGGCTAGCAAAAATGAACATATTGTGACAAATCAACCCCGTAAAGACAGTCCTTGTTTCCCTGCTGCCGTCAAGGTAATCCGTGATCAGGTTCTTCAGGTCGAATGGCACAGTGGTTCGCCTGTGAATTTGGTTCAGGAGTCAACTGCTGTAACTTTTGGTTTCGAAATCATTGTAGATGATTTCGGATATGATGACTATGTTGATCCTGATGATGAGTCATTTGTCTTGCCATCTGGCATTAATTGTAGGCCTTACTTGTTTTAGGCTTTTCCATGACGGATATGAATTGTGGTGTGATGGTTTTGTGGTTGAAGACGAAGTTTTTGAGCTGAACAGCCATGTTGGTGTACATGTAATAGCTGGTGCTCCCTTTATGGAGCACAATAATGTCTCTGTCCGGCCTTCCAAACACCAAATCACGTTTGGAGACAACTGTGTTTTCTCATACACATCACCTGAGGGTATTTATGCTCCACCTAGTCCTAGTACTCTTCGCAAATTGAGTGTGAGTGTGTTCGAGACAGACCATATGTTTGAGAAACATGAAGCGGAGAGCAAGGGCGAGTTCACCAAGAATGAGATCGCCGAGGTATGCAAACGTGCGTCTCCAAGTTCAGAGAACAGAGATGAGTGTGAGCATGATCTTTTTGACCAAGAGGATGTGTATATAGACAAGGACAAAGAAGTTGTCATGAGTATGATATTGACGAGTTTGAGAAATTGCCCGAATTTGAGCTTGTGCACAATGGGACGAGAATGATAGATGTATGTGAACATGACGAAGTTGAGATGGAACATGAACAAAGTGAGATAACACAGTCTTCATACAGTGAGTTAGAGAAAGGATGTGATTGCAGTGAAATCACCATACACAAATGCAGAACAGAGTCGAGTTGTGATGACAATAACACCAATTGCGAGCTCATTGTAATAGAGACAGAGCCTGCACACATTGATACTCAGACCTCTTGTGACAGTGCTGAGAAAGAGTCAAGGTGGAAAATGCATGAGTCAGAAAACAGTTGTGATGAATGTATTTGTGATCTTTTGATCAGGATAATTCATGCTCAAGATACGCATGTGAGGTCAAGGCTGAGAGAAATGGTCTTGGTCAGTTCCATTGCCAGGATAAGCAGCTCCATTGGAATTAATGTAGGGTATTTTGACCAGAGTTGCCTGGACACTGGTCATTCTGATAGAGTTTTGCCAATCGGTGAATCTGGTGTTAACCGATCAGTCCTTCCCTGGACTGAGCATATCTCTGGCTTTCCTTCGACTGAGCATAGCTCTGGCTTTCCTTGCACTGAGCATAGCACTGGCATTCCTTCGACTGAGCATAGCTCTGGCTTTCCTTGCACTGAGCATAGCTCTGGTTTTCCATTCACCAAGCAGAGTCTTGATTTCTTGCTTTCTGAGAATAACTCTTCTTCCTGCATGATAGAGTGTAACTTGGATCATTGCACCATCTCTGTAAGTCTTGCATGTAATAATACAGAGTCCAAGTTTGAGAGAGAGATGTTTGGTAATGAGAACACTGAATCCATTGTTGATGAGACACTGTGATCATAACACTAAATCCACGTCTGAGGTAGAGAGATTTGCTGATGAGAAATCATATGATGGGTGTTCTCATGATCTTTGGTCAGATAGTAATGATCATGGTAAGGATTCAGCTTCCCGCCTTGATATCTCGACCGTGAATCTCCTTCATAGCTTCACCAGTCCAGTGGTTTCGCACAGTGATCAGTACTACAACGAATCCGATGTGGCCTCGCCGCCTACTCTCCTGTGTGATC
Organism: Echinometra lucunter; assembly: GCA_029962745.1. Classification (NCBI taxonomy): domain Eukaryota; kingdom Metazoa; phylum Echinodermata; class Echinoidea; order Camarodonta; family Echinometridae; genus Echinometra; species Echinometra lucunter. The sequence goes on along the minus strand of JAPZVO010001416.1, from coordinate 8,592 downwards.
GCACCAGTGACGGCTATGATGGACATCCCTACTGATGACATAGCTGGTCCTCCTAGTAATCACCCCCATGAGCACACGGACGATACTCCTGATGATACCTCCCTCCCTGGTATCTGTGCTCTATCTTCAGATGTGGTACCTTTGGTGACCAGCCCCATCCAGGGCCCTACTGTCTACAGTGTGCACTTGCAGAACCCCCCACACTGATAGTGACACACAAGGCCTCCTTCAAACCTTCGCTGACGTTGGCCCTACCTGCTATGACACCAGCCCAACCTGGAATGTGCTTCCCTGAACCTGTGGCCCCCGCCCGCCCTCAGTTGTCGCTGACGGTCCATTCCCATGCCCCCGTGATGGAGCTCCTCATTCCTACCATCGGATGATGACCGCTCTACCTTGGCCTTCAGGTCTTCTCCGAGCTCTTCCATGTGACTTTGCCGGTGCCATTTGGATGAACATTATTATTATTATTATCATTATTATTATTATTATTTATTTGACCAATAAAAAGGAATACAGGATACAAAGCATAAGACAACAGATAGCAAAAGATGAGACCGAATGACATGTGGGTCAGGGTTCACAAAAGAGAAGTTCTTCTCTGTTGCCCGTAGGCATGTGAACCCACACATGCCATTCCAAAATATAATATATTTTGCACAAGATAAATTATACAATCATAAAAAGAATTTAAAATATCAATATTGCCTACAAACTGTTCAGGAATTGTAAATGAAAATCTAGCTTACACTCGAAAAAAAAATCATAATATCACTAAGACTAAACAGAAGGAAAGAAAGAAGAGGATCAGTAAGGAAAAGAGAAAAAGAAGAAGAAGAAGGGAAGAGAAGAAGAAAAAGTGGAGAAAAAGAGGGAGAGGGAGAAGAAGAGAAAGGGGGAAGAAAAAGGAGAAGAGAAAAAACCAGAAAAGGAAAATACAAGGGTACATCGTTAGTTCAAAGGTAGCAGGGCAAGTACATATATCACGATTTGAAATTGAATTGCAGAGGATTAAAAAATACAAAGTGAGTAATAAAAAGTGTATGAAACCGAGCCTCATGTTACATCTAATTCCAGGAAGTTTACGTTATTGTGCACATAGCATATCTAGATTTATATCCATTGTCTTGTCCTACCATCTTGGATCCCCTTTCCCTCGGCACCCCCAGCGAAATCCCTTGGCCCTCCCATGCCCCCTTATATTTTTCCAGGTTTGTGGCTTCATTAGTTTGGTTACCCCACCCTTGTTTTCTATTTTATACTTGTGTATTTATTTTTGCTTTCAGTTTGTTGCTCTCTATTTTGTAATATAATAAGTGTAACCTTCAGGGGTAGTTTTGGAGTTAACTATATGCCCTGAGAAATAACTTATAATTTTTAATAACTTTTATATATTTGTGCCATTGTTATTGGTTGTATGTCTGAATCCATTTTTTATTTACCTGTCTATCTTAGATTTGTTCAATATTTTTACAGGGTTTGAAGTTTTTGATTAATTTCTACAGACCTACCTTTTTTGCCTGTGTTCAAAGTAAACTGATGATATAGCATAATTGGCTGAGTTTATAGTTATGCAGTGTTGGCTGGTTGTATCATGGTCACATGACTTTGGGGTTGCAATGATATTACACATACCATATTGTGGTTTCCTCACTAGGACCCATTTTAATTGTTGTCTATTGGTAATCCTCATTACATGCCACATTTTGTGTACTTTTACATTTCACTCACTATATGTGCATTCTAGTTTGCACTTTTAATACATGCATTATATCCTTGTTTATAATCATACATTTAAGTATATCTTGTCGCTTCTATTGCTGAGTGATGCTCTCACAATCTCATTGCTTGCCAATGACTGGTATTTTCTGGCTATGTTTTGGAGGTTGTGCTACTCAATCACCATACTACTCATAACCATAGCTGTCTAATTTGTTGCCATTTTATACTCATAATGCATATGTTAGGTATATATTCACAATCATAGTCATAATCTTTGCCAAATGTTTCAAACAGTGCTATCAATGTCTAACTTTGTACATTTAGTGTAGCTGATGTTTTCCATGCATGTTTCAAACAGTGCTATCAGTGTCTAATTTTGTACATTTTGGTGTAGTTGATGTTTTCCATACAGATTGCTGCATGCATACATGTGGATCATTTCATATAGAGTTGTTTATATTGTTTCCAGTGTGATTTTGCCAGTTAGCCTAGAGACAGCAGTATATGTCAGTAGTTATACATGCAATTTTTTTTATTCTGTTTGTTTATAACTATGCATACAGTTAATTATGTTGGTTTTGTGCCTCGATAGTCAATGTACATGAGTTCTACACAGTTACATGTATGGCAACTAATGACTTCATTTGATCTTTTAGGCAGATGGCAAGTGTCTTTTCAGACCAATCCGTTATGCTGTTCATACATTTCCATTGTGATTAATTTTGTGTGCGGATGTTAGACTTGTATGCTGTTACCATGGTAACAATCTTGTGTACAGTTCCTGCATAGCGGTGGTTTATATTTGAAGCATGCAGATAACTAACACAGGAAGACAAACAGAAAGATAATGTGACAATGTATTATCATGTTTTATGTGAGGCAGATATTTTGTATGTCCTGCATTAATTTGCTATTGTTTACTATTATTGTATCTTACAGTAATGATCTGATCAGTTGTACACCATACCCAGTTTTACATTGTTGCTTTCCCAGTTGGTTTATGCTGGTTTATATTAATGTGATAGAAAAAGTCTATTTTCTTGTAACTTTACGAGTTATTTTATTTATTTAGTTTTTCAAAAACAGATTATGTGAAGTTTACAAAATGGCAGTGGTTTTGAAAAGGTGGTCTGATTTTGGTTTTAACTATTTTTGTGGAATGGGTGATAAGTAATGTTTCAAGTTTTATAGTAAGTTTTCTGTAAGTTTGGGTTTAGAAGTTACACGTAAGGACTAGCACTCAAAATTGAAGTTAGTGTAGTTATTTTGCCTATTGGTGCTGTTGACAGTTAACATTTCCACGTAACTGATTTCGTATCTATCTCCTCACTGTCGAACCTAGTTATATTTATAACTCTTATTGTTGGGGGTAATTGTCATTTACCATCAAAGTAAAAGCAGGCTTTATTGAAACGTAATTCCCATTGTTAATCGAAGAGAAAGATAGAGAAAGAAGAAGTCACGCCAATATGATTGTATGATGTGCAGATGTACATATATGGCTTTCCATAGCTTCGCGGGTGGACTCGGCCGCGACCAATAAATACCACAACATCTTATCTGAATCGTCTGGTATTTTCCTTTATTCACTGGCGCTGGGGCTCAGCTGGGGCCGGGGACTGCTCATCACTGCACTACAGTGTATGTGCTGAGGAATGAATGAGCAGTTCAGACAGATGCGAGAATGACCGTTGCCAAAACTATCGCTCTAATTCGAACATTAGAACTAAATAAACTATGAAAACTTGCATACTTTCCTACGCATGACTTTTTTTTTCTAAGTTCACTAAATTATGGGAGTGAGATTAAAAACTTGTTAAGTGTTGCCTAACTTACAGTTCAAATTTGAAATGCGATACCATAGGTTACGATCATTGCGTCTATGAATTAATTTCGAAAAATTAATTTCTAAGTTATTAGAGTTTTAACGATGAAGAAATGTTAAAAACAAAAAATAAGTTATGATAAAGTAATGCATTGATTTTGGAGCTTTCAACCCAAATTACAGCTTAGTCTGACCATACTCTCCACAGGCAACGTCATCATATTTTTCAATAGGGAGCTCAGACGACGCGGAATCTTTTCCAATCCATCCTGCGTCGTCTGTTTTATTTGTTATTAAGAGTTGATGTGTTAATGCGCTTTCATTAGCATATTGTGTGAAGACAAAAGAGTGTGTCGAGACAGTGTGTTACCACACTGTTGCATCATGTATGAAAGCACCTTTAGAATTTCTAATGCAAATAAAAGGAGCTATTAGCTACCAGGGCTGTTTCATAATACTTGTTATCAGTTAACAACTGCCACATTTCTATGACAAAATTTGTTCTCAGCCATTAAGATGCAAAGATTTCAATTGCTTATAACAGTAGTTATTGCAACTTTTTGTTTTTTTATTGATAACAAGTTTTATGAAACAGGGCCCAGATAAATCTTCTTAAATGAAATACACATGCACACTTCCAATCTTTCACACACAAATTCTACTACCTCTAAGGAACACTATCAATCACCACAGTGATATCTCCGAGTTTTGGATTTGTTTGCAAGTATGTGCTTCTAAAAAGTTTAAATTCTGAACAACGAATTCATACATGACACATAATCCACACAGATCTGGCAACACAAGGTTCTAAGGATGGGGGAGGGCACAACTTTTCACAGGTAAACAGGGCAGATATTAAAGAGAACATTTTTGTTAAACATCAAACTCAGAATTCATATACCTTCATCGTTAGAATAACTTTCTCAATAAAAGATCAGTCCGTGAAACTCTCATTTATTATGTCTATTTCCCACCATTCTAAAATATTACTGATTACTTTCATAGTCTTTCTCATGGTCTTTAATGAACTCAAAACCTGAAACGAATAGATTACCATTGTAATTCATATACGATATATGGCCTTCATATGGCCTTCAACAAAGAAGTGGATGTATTTTGACAAAGTTAAAAGAGAACATTTCCATCTTCATATCATAAATCTATGCTCATAGCTCAAAATGAAAATGTTCTGTTTCTAAAATTGTCTCAATGTGTCACTCTCATTCAAGATTTCTAGCTAATTAAAAACCGTTTTCATGGAGATACACTTCCTCTACTCATTAAATATACCGAGTTCTTTGTGACGGCGCCTTTTTTAAATCACAGCAACCAAAAAGCAATAAATCAATTTCTGCCAGTACAATGTAACTCTTCAATAAATTCATCCTTAAATGGGTGGACAATTCAATTCTGCAACATTTATAACATGTGTTTACTATATCCAGTCTGAATATCTGGGTATTCCATTGGTTGAAATGACATAAGTGCTGTTTATTCCTCTTCAAACACATCACTAGGCTGGAGACAGCAATTACCCATAACTCTGTATTCTGTTTGTGGATATCCCCCATTTAAGATTTACATTTAGCCTGGTGCACAATACATGGAGAAACCTAACCTGTCTATAAAGGCCACCAAAGCAAAACAAACCACAAGAGTGGCAAATATTGATGGACAGCTTTTCTAGAGGTTACACATACCTGTGAGAGGACAGGATTGCTCTCTCGTTCGGTTGTCATGGCTGCCAGTGGCCGTTCGCGCTCAATGCAAGCAAGTCATAGGAGCGCTTAGTTTTATGCTGTTTTAATGTTATACAACAGCGCATAAAGGTAATTCTTTGTATTATTGCAGACGACATATTTGTTGTCCCTACATCTCTTCTTTACCTCTTGTGCGATCAAGGTACCATAACGAAAGTTGTATTAACCCATCTGTGACAGGAATTATTTAAAGCCTAATTTGATCAGCCTTTATTCTTCAAATTGGCAACACCAACATTTTTATTTTATTGCTACATTTTTCTTATGAAATGTCATGTATCTGAAATGAATATAAATTGACAAAAATTATGATGAGAAGTCAAAAAGTTGCCAATTTGCAGGGGAAAACGGTGATTTTAAACTTTTTATCACATTGCCAATTTAAGGATTTTAATGCTTATTTTCCTTGAAAAAATTTTCAGCATCAAACAACGAATATTGACGCAACCAAAATGGGCACAGTTTGTGTAGATTTTTTTTGCTCTTTCTGCTCATGTAATTTGTATGATTTTTAGGGCTTTGCATCAAAAGATATTAGGCCAAACCACAAAATGTGGACCTCTGTCACGAATGGGTTAATATTGTTTATTTAGGTGGTCTGTCATATTATGACAGATCACCTTTTAGTTTCGTCAGAATTTTCTTTATTCTTCATTATTCTTCATTATTATAATTTTCATTGGTACCCACTTTTTTGTGCAGTCGAGATCTCAGAACTGGCTCAATCATTTTTTGTCAAATTTTCAGGAATCATCAGTCATTGTGACGTCATCCAGGCGCCATTTTGTAAAAATCATGTCTTGATCATATCTTCATAACGGAATGCCATTTCTTATTGATATTTGGCATGATGAATATTCATATCAATCTGAACAATTCCATCTTTTTAAATGCGCGCGTACGCGTACGTCTGCGCGCGCAAAATTTGAAAATGCTCAAAATCACTCATGGATCAAACCAAAATCCATATTAGGTCATTTTAAGCACTTCAAAAATTTCCGCACGTATTGCGCGTGCGCAACTCGTAAATAACGTAAAAACGCCGTTTTTTCACTCGATTTGCAATTCTGAGACATTTCTTGGCCATTTCCATCAATTTATAATCGATTTCAACTGACCATGAGGCCGCACGCGAGCGTCGAAGTTTGAAATCTGTGCGCGCGTCTATAGGGCAAATAACGTAAAAACATACAAAAACATGGCCCTTTAAAATCCGCCATAGCTTGTTAAAAAGCATGGGGACCCCCCATTTTTTTTTACATTTTCTGAAAGCCTATGAGTTGAAGATTGGAATTCATGAAAAAAATTGGGGGGTCGAACTGTCGGAACGTCGCCATATTCTCATGTGAGCTCAAAATTTCAGTTTTTCAATTATGAAATCATATTTTTTACCTTTAATCAAGATTATTTCGCTTATTGTTGGTTGATTTTAGCCAGTATTTTAATATGTTGTAGCTGAGGCAATGTTCTTATATACGTATTGCCTTCATTTTTCATTTTGAGAACGGCATCATTGTCTAATTTTACGACAAACGGGGGCATGTCAATTTTTCACGTTTTGCGTGTATTGTCTATGGGAACATGACCCTTTCTCAATTCTTGATTCTCCGTGCCCGTCTTTTTCGAGCAACAGCTTCGTTATTTCTGCTCAATTCTCGCCCAGCTTCGAATATGTTGCTGAGAAAATTCTCTATCTCAAGAGTGCTATTTATTTTTAAGCAGATGTCAGGAACTTATCGAAATTTGAACTAGAAGATATAATTCAGGAATCCCATTTTCCATCTACGTGTTATCTCTATGGACTATATTCTGGTCCATCGGTAAAGCACTGGTCTCACATCCTCATGGTCCCTGGTTCGACTCCCGGCGACGGCAGTGTCATTTTTTTTATTTATTTATTAGGTGGTCTGTCATCTTTGACAGATCACCTTTTAATTTCGTCACAATTTTCTTTCATTATTATTTTTAATTATTCTCTTTATTGGTACCCACTTTTTGTGCAGTCGAAATCTCAGAACTGGCCCTGTCATTTTTTGTCAAATTTTCATGAATTATCAGTCCTTACGAGATCTTGGTTTTTTACTCATTTTCAAGTTCAGATCACTGGACGTCATCCAAGCGCCATTTTGTAAATATCATTTCATGATCATATCTTCTTAATGGAATGTCATTTCTCATTCATACTTAGCATGATGAATATTCATATCAATCTGAATAATTCCATTCATTTAGACGCGCACGTACGCATACGTCCGCGCGCGCGCAAAAATTTAAAATGCTCAGAATCGACTCATATTCATTTTGCACACGTTTCAGGCCATTTTAAGCATTTCAAAAATTTGCGCGCGTCCGCGTCTGCACGCGCCATATTTGCGCGCGCACACCACAGAAAACGTAAAAACACCGTTTTTTTCACTTGATTTGCGATCCTAATACTTTTCTTGACAATGCACATCAATTGAAAGTCAATTTCAACTCATCATAAGGCCGTACGCGCGCGTCAAAGTTCAAAATCCGTGTGCGCGTCTATGGGGCAAATAACGTAAAAACATGCAAAAACATGCCCTTTTAAAGGGGGGTACCCAATGCCGAAACAATGTCAGTTCATTTAAAAGAGCATGATTTTATCAGCAGAAAATCATCTGCCTAAAGTTTTTTTAAAAAGTCGTGTTGTCTAAGAAACCCCCAAATGTAGTATGATTTCAGGATATTTTTGACCCCTCAGCTGTGACCCATGTCGAAATTTTGACTGGAAAAGGTGATATTAGAATTCCGTTTTGAATCTACGTGTTATCTCTATGAGCTGTTTTCAGGTATACCTTCAAAGCACTTGCCTCACATGCTCAAGGTCCCTGGTTCGAGTCCCGGAGGGAAGGGGGGCAATTTTTTTCCCGTTTGCTTTCTTTTTAAATGTTATATTACTATCCTCTTTAACTATATAATTACATATACAGTCACAGTCAATGAAATAATCTGCTGATTTTGGCCCGTTATGACTATTGCAATGCAGTGCACAGTAGTTTATGTATAACCCTATAGAAAATCTGATTCGTTAAGGTGAATTCAAGCTTTGGATCATCTTTTAAGTATTCTGCGATATCAAACCATCCAATTTCTATGACATTAGTCTACTATCGAGACCTAAAAATTTTATCAAAAGTCTTACCAACGAATTTATCACAATCCATGTCGAAACCTAAAATTGAGGGTCGAGCAATTGGAACGTCGTCATATTCTCAGGTGAAGTCAAAATTTCATTTTTTCAATTATGACGTCATAGTTTTT
>JAPZVO010001415.1:0-17787 GCA_029962745.1 Echinometra lucunter | reverse complement strand
TAACAGTACCGGTAGCGATGGTTTGGCCGCACAGAGCGTAATGTTAGTCGAATCACTAACAGCGCTGTTAGCCTAACTTTCAAGGCCGCACAGAAGCTAACATAGTGGTAATGTTTTAACAACTCACTAACGGTGCTAGGGGCGCCTATAGTGGCAATGTTAGTGAATAATTTCTTTCTTGTCGTGCGCTATAACTTGTCTCCCACTTTTGTGTACCAGTACTTCAAAATGGTTCAAAATAGACCTAGACCTAATTAAGAATGTGGCGGGTATAGGGGACGACATAGATTTAGCTGATAAAGCCACGAGGAGCAGTGGCGGCACCACTATAAAGTGGGGGGGGGGGAATGGAGGGCAAAAGAAATGTTGGGGGCAGGGGCAGCCGATCTTTTTTTTTTTTTTGCGTGTAGGAAAAATCGAGTGTGAAGCTCGAGTTTTAGTCGCCGGCGTAAATCCACTTTGAGTTTGAGGAGTGGGGGGGGGGTTTTAATTTGAATTTTTGGACAATTTTTTCCCTCTTGCACAAATTTAAATGTCAATGTTGCGAGCTAGCGAACAAAAAATAACCGCTTATTTGGTTTTAATTGTATTTTCGAATAAATATTCTGAAATATGACGAGCGAGCGAAGCGAGCCAGCCAGAAATGCCACTTTTTTGTTTTCATTTTAGAAAGAAATTATAAAATATGATGCGCGAGAGAAGTGAGCGAGCCAAAAATAACCACTTTTCTGGTTTTCAATCGCATTTTCAATAGAAATTCTAAAATATGATGGTCGTTTATGATAGATATTCAAATTTTTACTAACTGATAAATCAAAATATATTTTCCTCCTTAAAAGTGAGGGGGATATTTGTAAATGCCAATATCCCCCCTCTCCAAATAGTGGGGTATATATCCCCGCCCCCACCCCCATCCCCCACCCCGGATTTACGCCAATGCTTTTTAGTGGCCCCAATACATTTTTCTGTTACACTTGATATAGAGAGAAATCTTTGTAGAATCAGGTAATGCTTAATGGAGCAAAGATATTGATTAAAACTAGATCATGAAGTGAACATTTACCTTACAAACTAATAGTGTGCTAGGAAGCCAACAGCGACTGAGTGAGAAAATTGTCAAGTTTTGAAGAGCGGAAAATGGTAATTTAGAGCACTTCACAGCTTGAATATGATGCTTTCAAGAAGAAAATGAAAACGACTTTTTCAGGAAATATCGGCTTTCCAAAGCAGTGTTTGAAGACCTTTTTGACATGTAGGCCCTGCAATGGAAAGAACACTACGGTGAGTAACCAGGCGCGCGCCGAAGGGTCATAGCTTTCTCTCATCATATTGTACTTTAAACATGATTATTTTCATTTCACCGTTCTAGCATGTTAGGATGGCGTAAGAGACTCAGAGATCGGGCATGGCAATGGGAGGATTATGCATGGCATACTGTTAAATTTGGCGTTGGGGCTGACACCCTCTGCCCAAAAATCAACTATTCAGTTTCACAAATTTCGCGCGAGCGAAACGAGCGCGCAATTTTTGTACAATTTTGGTGGTGAAAATTTACAGAAATTTCATATTCCGTCCGGCATTGCCCAAATATGAAAAAAGGGCCCCCTTATGCCAATATATGAGGATAGTGAGGAGGAAGGGGGGGAATAATCCCCCGAATAAAGCAAGCATCTGCCCCTTTTCACAGATGATAGAAAGAATTTCTAAATACTGAGAAACGTTGCTTCTAATTACTATGCGAGGCTGCGTAGTGACCAAGTAAGAAAATTTTGATTTTTGAATGAAAATTTTCCATTTTAGAGCACTAATCATGCCAGTATGCCCATTTTACATGGTTGTGATCCCATTTTATTTTCCTTTTTCTTCCGAGGCCCTTTGAGGGCAAAAATCGACCCCCCCCCCTTTCGAATGATGGGAGGCAATTGCCCCCCCCCCCCCCGCTTCTGACGCCTACGTTAGTAACCGTGTACCTTTGAGTACAGTCAATGTAACTTAATAGTGTAATAGGCTACATAATAAGCATTAAAGCCAGTGATGATGAAAATCATCATTGGCAAATACTCTATCATGAGTGAAGAGCCCGGGAAGAGCCCTTTCCAACTAAAAAAAAAATGATGAGAGTGGGCTTGCAAAATGTTTTGTGTATCTTATTCTTATATAATGATAATTTTCTTGTTCTTCTTCATACTTATTGGATAATTTGTTGAAATTAGGAAATTTATCATTACTAGACCTATAATCTATGAAAGTGATAGGATTTAGCACAAAATATACCGACATACTTGCATGCCATGTTATTTCTTACAACGTAATATGAATATTGTTCATGAAATCATATTCCGTTGTATAATTCATAAATTACATTCCTCGAACTTACACTAGATATATGATTTTAAACTCGTATATGAAGTGAAAATAAACCCAACTTAATAGATCTAAAGTTAAACTTGATTTAACATCGATTGGATTTCTTTGAATCTTATTAGTTTATAGCTCTATTTGAAAGTATCTATCTACGTTCATCTGACTTAATATAAACTTTCTGCCACTGGGGCGGAGAGTGTTGGACCTCCGCGACAGCGGGACGTGGTGCATGTTGTCTACGACCCCTCTTACACAAAGCGGTCACGGCCGACACAAGTGGGATTAATTACGGGTGACGAACTATAAAGTCTTCAGGGGGGGGGGTGGTCAAACTACAATGTATCATACTTCATATAGATTCTAGAGCATGCCTATATTTTCTTAGATACAAATTATTTGATTTAACTTTTAAATCTAATATAATTATTTAATGTCTCCATATTCAACAATATTTTTCTAATTTCCAGAGGATATAACGGGGGTCGGTGACTTGTAATGCATGATCACAATACCCCCCCCCCCCCCCCCCACCTCCCATCCTCTACTTTATGTAGGTTACAGCTCGTTATTCCGAAGGTTCGCTATTCCGAAGATTCGTTAATCCGTCACTCACGAAGACAACAATGCACTGTGTAGTGCTGTATCAACAAGATTCATCAATCTATAAATAGATTACTACGCACAAATCATAGATTTTACCCAACGAACGTAGAGGGCGTCAACACTTTGATTTTGCCTAACTCTTTGGCTCAAATCCAATAACAGCACTCTAACAGCGCGGGTCTCTAACAGCGCTCTAACAGCGCTTTCTTCTGTGCGGTCAGTTTACCCGTGCTGTTAGTGGCTGATTTGTTAGTGACTTGTTAGCGCTAACAAACCTGCTAACAGCAGCGTTTCTGTGCGGCCGGTACTGGTGTCGTAGCCTCTCACTATGAACATGACGGACAAAGAAGCGGACAAAATAAACAACCCCTCATTCTAACCCTTCACAATGGTTCTGGTAGTCAAAAGAACATCCCTCACTGCTGTTGTCTAAAATATGTGGAACAGGTGTCACATGCATATTCACCTGGAAATACATGATTTAACATAATAGCTGTGAAGGGATGTTCTTTTGACTACCAGAACCATTGTGAAGGGTAGAATGAGAGGTGGTTTATTTTCTCCACTTTCTTTGTCCGCCATGTTCATAGTGTCTTCATTATAAATGGGGGATGCTGGGTTGGGGGTAGGGCATTGGTGTGTGTGTTTGGAGCTGACTTTGCGTTTGCGGGTGTGGTGTTTGTTAGGGTGGTTGACTTCACAATGCTTTCTTGTAATCAGAACATTACGTTCGTCTGTGCTGCAACACACAATGTACTGATGTACATGTATGGGGGTCGAAATGAACCGCAGATAGATTTATCTCCCTTGTTGAGTTTTATACTTTATCACCTATATGCGTCGAAGATGATTTTTATTTCTGTGAATGTGAGAGGGATAGGGACAAAGTGAAAAGGAAAAATATTTTTGAATGGTGCAGAAAAAAGATAGCAAAATTATATTTTACAGGAAACGTATAGTACTCCGGATGTGGAAGAGGAATGGGAAGGGATTGGAATGGTACCATTATTTTTAAACCATGGTACGAATCACAGTCGGGGAGTCTTAGTACTCTTAGCCCCTAGTCTAGAATTAAATGTAACCGAAACTGTAATTGATGCAGATGGCCACTGTATATGTATTAAATGTGAAATATCTGGTCAGACATTCGTTTTAGGAAATGTTTATTTCCCTACAAGGGATAAAGAAAACTTACAAATTGATTTCTTGTCGCAGATCGAGAAGTTTATTCATCGCTTGATGAATCGAGATTGTTCATTGATACTTGGGGGAGACTTTAACACAGTTATGAATGAGAATTTGGATTATAGGGGGAGGAAAAAAGGATTAACAAGTACCAAATTTAAGAACTTCTTTGTTAACTTTTTGGATAATTATGACTTAATAGATATTTGGAGGAAGAAAAACCCACAAGAGAAACAATATACGTTCACACAAAGATCACCAGTGGTTCAAAGTAGACTAGATTATTGGTTTATTCCATCTAAACTAAGAAGTCTTGTGAATATGTGTGATATTCTAGTATCAATAACTCCAGATCATTCTGCCATTACACTGCGATTGAGTAACTTTGTTGAGAATTATTCACATGGACGGTCTTATTGGAAGTTTAACAACAGTCTCTGTGCAGATAAAGATTTTGTAGAAGGAATGAAAAAACAAATTAATGAATTAGAGAAAATTTGGCGTCCTCAAATTTTAGACAAGATTGTTTTTGGGATTTTATGAAAATGAATATTAAAGAATTTACTAGAAAATTTTCGCAAGAAAGGGCAAAGAGAAGGAAAGATCAGATTAAAATTTTAGAGGAAGAAATTAGAAAGTTGGAGAAATATTTAGTGAATACTCCTTTGAAGACGATAAGTGACGAAATTCAAACAAAGAAAAGGGAATTAGAAAATATGTATGATTATTCTCGTCAGGGATTGAAGGTTAGGTCTCGGGCCGGATGGTATGAAGACAGAGAAAAGAATATGCAATACTTTACACAATTATTGGAGTCAAATAAAAGAAAAAGTGTAATCAAAGAAATATACAATAAGGAGGGAGAGGTGATTACGGAAAAAAGGAAATATTAAACTTAATCAGGAACTTTTACGAAAAACTATATGGGTCGAAGGAAAGTGAAAATGAAAAATGAATCATATAGATTTTTATAATTATGATGTACCAAAATTAAGTAAAGAAAGTCAAGATTTTTGTGAAGGAAAATTGAACAAAGACGAGTGTTTTGAAGTTATAAAGGAGATGAAATTCAATAAATCCCCAGGCAATGATGGATTGAGCGTTGAGTTTTATTACACTTTTTGGCCGGTACTGGGGGGAATGTTTGTAGAAGCATTAAACGAAACATTTGATAAAGAAAGGTTGTCAAATTCTCAAAGGCAGGGCGTTATTACATTAATTGAAAAGGAAGGGAAAAATACAAGGGACATTAAAAATTATAGACCAATAACACTCTTAAATGTAGACTATAAGATTTTATCAAAAGTTCTAGCAAAAGGATCAAGGAAGTTTTAGGAGAAGTGGTTCACCACGATCAGGTCGGGTATATTAAAAATAGAAACATAGGGGAGGCGGTCCGGCTTATAGATGATATGTATTTTTACTCTATGAATAAATCATTAATTGGTTTTTTATTTGCAGTGGATTTCGAGAAGGCTTTTGATAGCGTTTCACATGTTTATTTAAATAAAGTATTGAAATCATTTGGTTTTGGGGAGGATTTTTGCAGATGGGTGAAAGTCTTATATAATAATTGCAGTAGCTGTATTATGAATGGGGGTCAGTCAACTGGTTACTTTCAAATAAAAGAGGAGTTAGACAAGGGGATCCTCTTTCACCATATCTATTTGTTTTAGTAATCGAAACCTTAGCTAGTGTCATAAGGAGGGATGACGAAATTAGTGGAATTAAATTAGGGGACAGGGAAATTAGGCAAATTATGTATGCTGATGACATAACTATTTTTGTGAAAGATGTTAATTCCGCAGAAAAATTGAAAAGGATTTTGGAAGATTTTGAATATGTCAGTGGTTTAAGAGTTAACAAGGACAAAACAAACTTTGTTTGGTTAGGTAATGAGAGGGAGAAACCAAGCTCATTTTCTTTGGACATAACGTGGAGGAAATAAAAATATTGGGAGTTTATTTTTCAAGAAATCTTAAAAGAAAGAATGAAGTGAATATAAAGAAATATTAAGTAGAATAAAGCGTTTGGTAGGATGGTGGAAGCAACGGGATCTAACTATTTTCGGGAGAATTCAGTTGTTGAAAACGTATGCTCTTTCAAAAATTAATTATATCTCCTCGTTAATAGTAGTCCCACACGATATTTTCAGGGAGGTAGAAAGAATATCGTTTGAATTTGTTTGGGGAGGGAAAGATAGAACAAAAAGGAAGATATTGTACCAAGATTACCAATTTGGAGGGTTGAGAATGAACAATTTTGAAATCTTTGTCAAAAGTCAACGATTAATGTGGGTAAAACGTTTACTAAATGAGGAAGAATTAATTGGATGGAAGGCATTTGACTTTTGTTGTTCAAAGATAGGAGGTCGTTTTGTGTTTTTATGTAACTATGACATTGGTAAAATGGATTTGAAAACATACCTCCTTTCTATATAGAACTTTTAAAAGTTTGGCAAGAAATGAAGAGATGTAGATTTTACGGAGATAATATATATAACCTATCATATTTAATAATACAGATGTGTGTATAAGAAATAATGATGAAGAATTGTTTAAAAAGGGAATATGTATGGTCAGCGATTTTATAGAAAATAGAATTATGAAACCATACGCGCATTTTTGGAATATGGGAATTAAAGGTAACAGTTTGTTAAAAGTACATGACATATGTTCAGTAATTCCAGATGAATATAAGGAGGGAAATTTTATGCATATTGATATTTCTAGATATGATATTCCTTTAAAAATCTCAGATAATATTGAATTATTATCTAGTTTGAAATCAAGAAAAGTTTATAATTACTTCATTAAGCAGCTGCAGAATGATTATGATTTACAGGTGAGGGATGGACATTGTCAGTTTAGCTTTACTGATATGGAACTAAGAAATATATTTTTAAGAGTGAAAGGTTCCATCTTTTGTAGTAAATTGCGAGAATTTCAATTCAAATTATTACATGGAGCTATTTATACTAATGAGAATTCATTCAAGTTTGGGTTTATATCAGATAATTTATGCTCCTTTTGTAAACAGGAAGTTGAAACATACCCACACTTGTTCCTGAAATGTCAATTAGTTCATACATTATGGGAAGAAGTGGTCAAAGATTTTAAGTTACCTGAAATTGGGCTAGGGTCATGGGACGAGATATTTCTTGGATTAAGGGGAAATCTCAAAGAATAAATCTATGTAATACTGTAATCTTTTTGTTAAAATATATTATTTTTCTGCAAGGTCAAAGGGAATCATTCATCTTTTGAAAATACATTGAAATTGATCGATAACTATAAAGAAAATGAAAAGAAATTAGCGACGAAGAGAGGCACATTACATGTACATTTGCAGAAGTGGGATGAGCTAACAGATGGAACAGTATAGGAAGTCAAAGGTAAACTCGGAAAGTACGTGTTTGGGTGTGACCCGAGTGTTGTGTGTGTTAGGGTGTGTTCTGTGAGAGGGTGCGGGTGCATGTGTGAGGGGGTTGTTGTGTGTGTGTGTGTGCATGTGGCGGTTATGTGGTGTGGAAGGGAGAAGGAAGGGGTGGAAGGGTTTGGAGGGGGGGAAGTGGGTGTGGTGACGTATAGTTAGGTAATGTAATCTTATACCTTCCTCTCTTTTTTTTTTTTTTGTTTTAAGCTGTTTTATTTGGAAAAAAAAAAGGATATTGTATAATCATGTATAATTTGAGATTTCTCTATGATCTTTGAGCTGATGTAATTAAGTTGGTTATTTTTTTTATCAATTGATGAATCTAAATGTATATGATTAACTGTTCATGAACATGTCTTGTACACTGATGATTTAATTTGTTAATTTCATGTATTGCTGTATGAGAGGAAGGAAATAAAATATCTCTTAAAACAAAAAAAAAAGTGATCCGAAAAAGGGGGTTTACGAAGAGGGCCGCTCCAAGACATATATACCACCAATTAAGACCAAGCTTTCGGGCACCTGCCCTTCATCAGGACCTGGAATCAATAATAATGATAACGACAGTACAGTACAGTGCACATATGAAATGACAATAAATGCATCAACAAAAAGAACATAAGTTATGAAACGATAAACATAAAGACGGCAGAAATATACAAAAATAAAGTAGAAACGGTAGAAATCAATAGTATTATACTCATCAATATACAATATACAAGAAATGGTCAGTTACCTTCCCAATTTCGGTATGAGTATTTCCATTATTGTGTGTTTCTAGAGTGCTTGAGCTATAGTGAAGTGATATGGAGTGTTGGGGGTCAGTGTTTACTTAGGCATGAAGGCGGATGGTCATTGGTCTGCATTGATACCACGTGGTCTTATGGTTTGTAGTTAGGGTATCCAATGAGATTCTCGTTTCGTGATGGTGTCGTGGTGCTTTGTTTTTACTATTTCGATGCCAGTGATGTTGATGTTTTGAACTGAGTGTCGGGGAGGTTGAAGTGTATAGTGTATGGTAGAGTCTTGCTGTTTGGCTTGTTTTTTTGTTGTAGTTGGTAACTTCAGATCTAGTGTTATTTCGGCGTGTATAAAGCGTTGTCTCTGTCTTTCCTACGTATTGCATATTGCATTTAGTACATGTGAGAAGGTATATTACCCAGAATGATTTACAGTTGATGTGATCACGTATTTTGAACTTCTGTCCCGTGGAGTTGCTTGTGAACGTGGTTGTATCTTGAATGTGTTGATGAAGTGAGCATTTTTTGGCGTTGCATTTGTAGAATCCTAGCTGTGGCGTGGGATTGTCTGTCTCAGCTAGAGGGAGGGTTGGGTGTTGGCGTGGTTATTGTTGCTAGTGGTGGTATGGTTGTTGTTGTTTGCGTGATTGTTGTTGTTTGTTGTTTGTCTCGATGTTCGGTGCCCGAAAGCTTGGTCTTAATTGGTGGTATATATGTCTTGCAACGGCCCTCTTCGTAAACCCCTTTTTTCGGATCACACATATAATATGACGAAGAACCGCAAACGTACATCACCGAGACTGATCATAATTTCTCAATTGATCTCACATATATATATATATATATATATATATATATATATATATATGCATCGGGTGTGCCAGGAAAAGAGGAAGGGCGGATTTTCAGTAATTTACCTTTAAAAAGTAGACAATTTTTCTAAATCATTGAGTAAGATATCCTCTACCGAAGGAAATGATACCAAAATCATTGAATTTGGTGAAGTAATTTTCATTCTTTGCCAGTTTCTTTGAATACATTCATTTTCACATTTTGGGCAATCGATGAGAGTAGAATTGTGTCGGAATGGCCTTTCATAATCCGCTGTTTGAGGGAAGCCCACTGATGCATGTGAATGGCAATACGTGCCCATGAAAGGCCATGCCCGGCACAATTCTGCTCTCATCTGTCGCAAAAAAACACGCGAAATTTGAAAATGACTGCATTTTAAGAAATGAGCATAGAATGAAAATTACTTCACCAATTTTAACAACCTTGGTTTCATTCTCTTTGGTATAGAACACTCTTCACCCACTGTGTAAATATGTCTGCTTTTAAGAGTTAAAGTACTGAAAATCCATCGTTCGCCTTTTTCTGGGACAACCGATAATATTATGTGCATCTATCATATTTTTCCCTTCGTCTTCCCTACACATTTCAGTCGATTTTATATGAGCGAGCGCAGCGAGCCAGGAAAAATATATTATACTCCTTTTCATTTTAGAAGTGATAATTCTTCATCAAAATACCTGATAGGCTATATACAATATCTAATAGTATATTTGGTCACTTCGCTTGCAGAATTTATTCGCTTTCCCAAACCAACCAGGGAAGAGTATAGATACTGCTTATCCCGGTAGAAGTGATAATTCTCATCATAATACACGATGGACCTATAGATTTCTAATTATATATTTGGTCACTTCTCTTGCCTAATTCATTCGCTTTCAAAAGACCATCCTAAATCTCAATATTATACGAGAGCGCGCAGCGAGCGAGGAAAAAAAATATATATACACGGGTGTCCCAGAAAAAGCTGAATGGTGGATTTTATAATATTTTGGCTTTAGTAGATAAAGTATCTTCTACCAAAAAGAATGATACCAAGATAATTAAATTTGGTGAAGTAATTTTGATTCTATGACCGTTTCTTAAAATACAGTAATTTTTAAATTTCGTGTATTTTTCGCGTCAGTCGAGAGCAGATTTGTGTCAGGGAATGGCCTTTCATATATGGTATGTGTATGGCACGTATTGTTGCTGATATGCATCAGTGGACATCCTTCAATCATGATCATCGTATTATGAAAGGCCATCGCGACACAAAGCTACGCTCATCAGTCGCCAAAGAGTTGAAAATGACTGCATTTTAAGAAACGGGCATAGAATACAATTACTTCACCAAATTCAATGATCTTGGTACCATTTTCTTCCTGGATGATACTTTACCTACTGATGTAAAATGATTATCTACTTTTTGAAGGTTAAGTATTGAAAATCCACCGTTCCGCTTTTTCTGGGACACCTGGTATACTCTTTTTCATGGTAGAATTGTTCTTCATCAAAATACAAGATGGAATTAACTATGAGATATCTAACTTCTACATGTACATTTGGTCTCCTCGCTTGCTTTCCCCAAACCATCTTGTATCTAAATGTAATACGAGCGAACGCAGCGAGCGAGGAAAAAATCTATGTTCTCTTTTTTATGGAAGATCGAAGTGATAATTCTTCATAAAAATACATGATGGGCCTAAAGGTAACTAAATTATATATTTGGTCACCTCACTTGCCGAATGTGTTTGCTTTCCGAATATATACGTGGTACCAGTGTTATTTCGTCATCAAAATACACAAGTAAATAAGTCGAATATGGCTCTATTCGGGCACCTTACTTCCCTTTTCCTTTTCCCTCCTTCCTCTTCCCTCTCCCTTTTTTTTTCTCTCTCTCTCCTTTTCTTTTCCGACAGCGATCGCGAATTTGCTGACAAGAATTTTAAGGGGGGTACGTGTCGCCCCCCCCCCCCTCTAGCGACACCCCTGATTAAAAAAGTTTTCAGGAAACAGGATCGTCCCTACAAAGCATAATTTGCTTTACTGAGATATACAATATTTCTTTTCACCTTATTCAGAGCACCATATTTCATTTGATGTGCCGAATTGGGAGAAATGAACCGTTCTTTTCTCCCAACGCCTTAATTTCATGAATAAAAGAAAATACATTATAGCGCACAAACCTGCCATACAATACAGCGCAGTAAAATCAAAATTCCAAATACTTGTAATTGAATCAGATTATAGCTCTCTTTTAAAAGCATACAATGAATTAAGCAACTTTATTTCCGATGGAAGATTATTACAGACAACTGGAGCATGGTGTCTAAAAGAGAATGATGCATAATTTTCAAATGGTATTTATTAATTATTCATTGCGATGTCTGAACTACGAGTTTGAGTTCAAAGATAAATTCCCCAAAGTCTAGGGTGGAGAATATAGTGGTTTCCTGGTAAAAAGTAACGATCGGGTTGTGATTCTGTCGTGTGAAATTCATCTAAAGTAATCATTAGGCCCTACCAAGTGCAGAGTTAAGTAAGTAGGAACGTAACATGGGGGCACGTCAAAGGAGTTTCCTGAAATGTATATTTTTGGACCCAGGGATTGGCATTCAAATGAATAATCTTAGAAGGTAGACCCTTTGTATATGACTTGTGTAGGCCTAACGTTAGTTATCCTTTTGGTGGGATAAGTTTGTTTCTGACGGTAGAGGGAACATTTGGTCTGGTTTGGTCCTTGTACAGTATTTATAGCACACTGTGTGATTATTAATTGTCATGTTTTAACGTTAGACCTGGACTTGTCTAGTGGCCTGGACCTGGACCGTGCGCAGATTTTGGCTGTGGTCGAATCTGGTTGAGAGTACAGTATGATGGGGGGACCCTTGTCTGCGCACCTAATATTTCACTTAAAATTCACAAACTTTCCTTTTTTTACTCCTCTAAGGGTTGACCTCATTTTAATCCTCATATCCTAGGGAGTAACTGTGCCGAAAATCTCATCGAAATCCGAACAAGAACAATGTGATTTTCACAAGAAAAGGCGATGGTGTAAATTTGACGCTAAAAAGAGGACGGTGCCCTTGTCTGCGCACTCATTCACTTTACACGCAGTTCGGGATTTTTTGCATGAAAGTGGCATTTTCAAGGCATGTGAGTAAATTATACGTAAAATAGACGCCTTTCGCCCGTTTTTCGTCCTTTTTACAGTAATACACATCGCTAAAATTGATTTAAAGATGATTGTGTTCGTTGCGTCTTTTGTGATGTTAGAATCGCGCAGTTACGCGTATGCGCAGACTTGGGAACTGCGCAGACAAGGGGCATCAGACCATACGACTACGAGTATAGTAGTACGTGTGCGTGTGTATGCAAATTTTGATTGTCTGCGCACGGGGCACGCAGAATTGTTGTTGTTGTTTTTGGTTTAACGGCGCTTGTCATTCAATATTGAATATTTACGCCAATTTTTTTTATGCGGTAGTCTTGTGTCAAGGCTTGGTTAGTTTTCATTTGTCTTCTGAACTAACAATGGCAGAAGATAAAGTGAAAATGTGTTTGGATAATCCCACACTTAATGGGTTGGATACTCATCGAAAGGATGAGTTGTGTGAGGCTGCAAAGCATTTCGGTGTGGCTGCTTCTTCCACTTCACGGAAGGCAGAAATAAAAGAAAAAGTAACTCAGTGGCTCTATGATAATAAGGTATGGCAGGAGATAGATGTAAGGGATGATGAATCTTCTGACTTATCTGTGGACTCAGAATAAGAGTGGTGATGGAAAGGGGATTGAGGCGGAGCTAAAATTGAAAGAACTTGAGTTACAAGGGAAGAGAATTGATTTGGGAATGAAAAATCTGGAGATGAGGATGAAGGAGATGGAGTTTGACAGAAGTAGAGATAAGAGTAAACCACAAAGCTTTGATGTTTCTAGAAATGTTAAGTTAGTCCCAAAGTTTTGTGAAGACAAGGTGGATGAATTCTTTCATCATTTTGAAAAGCTCGCCTCTAGCCTTTACTGGCCCAAGTCTGTGTGGCCAACTCTGGTGTAGTGTTCTCTGGTAGGGAAAGCACAGGCGGTATACGCATCCCTTTCGGCCACTGACTGTTCTGAGTATGACACTTTGAAAAGTTCCATCTTACGGGCTTATGAGCTGGTGCCAGAAGCCTATCGGCAGAGGTTTAGGAATTCCCGTAAGGGTGAAAGCGAGACGTTTGTTGAGTTTGTGCACGAGAAGCGAATGCACTTTGATCGCTGGCTGTCAGCAAGTGGTGTGAAGAACTTTGAGCAATTGCAGGAGCTCACCCTCTTGGATGAGCTGAAGAGATGTATTACGCCTGATATGAGGCTGTATTTGGAAGAGAGGAGGGTAGAAGACGTAAAACCACGGTGCTGTTCTCCTCGACGAATATTTGCTTACACACAGAGGCAGTTCCAGGGGAAACACAAGTTTGAAGGGGACTTTTCTTGGGCGTGATAGTGAATCTTCTAGTCCTAAGAGTAGTACAAAGAGAGATGGGTCTTCGAGCCCAGTGGTTAGGAGAAAAAAGGTAGGACCATGTTATTATTGCAAGAAGGATGGTCATTTCATGTCTGAATGCCCGTCCTTGAAGACGAAACATTCAATGGCAGTGTCTGGTGGTGGTGGCTTGAGCCCAAATGCTTTGGTGAATGGAAGTAGGTGCATGATCATTTCAAGCCTTTCTTGTCAAAAGGATTTGTAAGCCTAACTGAGGGAGGGGAAAAGGTGTCTGTAACATTCCTGAGAGATACGGGTGTGGTGCAGAGTCTTCTTTGTGCAGACATTCTCCCCTTTTCGAAGGATTCATCGGCGGAGTCACAGGTTTTGGTCAAAGGTATCGGGGACACCACGGTTGAGGTTCCCCTTCACAACATTCACCTACAATCGAATGTAGTGTCAGGTCCTGTGGTGATTGGAATTAGGCCTAGACTTCCTGTTGAGGGTGTCACCTTGCTCCTGGGTAATGACCTGGCGGGAGGGAGAGTGATGCCACATGCCATCCCAAGTGTTGACCCAGAGGAAATGCCTGATGTTTTTCCGTCCTGTGCTGTCACAAGGTCGATGACGAGGTCAAAGGAGGAAAATGTGGAGACAGTATCAAAGTCTTCAATGCTTGCTAAATGTACATGCGTTCATGTGACCATGGCAGTTTGTATCAACATTGGAAGTGAATTTTTATAATGAAGTATTTAAGACTTCTTTTACTACAATATTAACAACAACAACAACAAAGAAAAACCAAGAAGGAGCATTAGTCAGCCACTTTGTTGTGCACCGGTTTGATATAAGCATGATCACAATTTAATTCTCAGAGTTGTCAGTCTAACAAGTGAACATTACACTCATCGTAGGTCTATGCATGTAGACCATTTTATTAAATGTGTATATAATAATGTGAAAGAACATGGTATTGAGCAGTCGATGAAGAACAGTTAATGAAATTTTCATCTTGTGCTTATGGTTTAATCTGAAAGGTAGAGAAGCAACTATGATATAAATGTTTGTTACTCAACAACAAAAAAAAGAAAAAAAAAGTTTCAATTTTAAAGAAGCAATGTTTCAGTAATTTACCTTGTGTTTAGTAAGTTTTATATGCATTGAACGAGTTTACATATGCTATGGCAATGTGAATATTACTGTTTTGATGTGGATCCGTTATTCGATAAAAGAGAAATGGAAAATACGTAAATGGCATACATAATTTCACAATGACAGTCTATTCACGTATTTCGGAACCATATGTTTGATACTAAATGTACATGTAATTTGGGGTGTTGACCCAAGTCTGTAGAATCTTCTGGTTTAGGATAAAGTCCTCAAGAGTATATTCATGGTAGAGAATGGGCATTTTCTTGAACTTCATTTTATAATGTTTTTTTTTTTTAATATAGAAGTTTTAGTGATCTGAACTGTAACTGCCAAGAGGAAATGCATGTTAATTACATGTGTATGGTGAAACATCAATATTGCTGAATGGTAAAGATTCAAGATGCAGTGAGAAAAGCTCAATTACCCTACGACATAAAATGCATTAGGAAAAGAAACATTCAGTTTTAAGATTTTGTGCTCTAGATTATATTTGATGTTCCAAATGTTCGTTTACGTTATAAACACTGCCAGAGAGTTTGCACTCGATGTCTTTTATACTTAAGCTTAGATGTTTATATGAGATATTGCCCTAGGATTGCTTATCGTTCAATAACTACTGGAAATTGTTGTTTGTTACTGGTAGAAAATGCACTTGTGTTTTTACCTACATTGGATTTTTTTTCTTGAAAAGAAAATGTTCCTCCAATTTTTGTAACCCCATAAGCATGCTGGGGAGTTTTGCCCAATGGTGCAAAACTTTTTTATGTGGGGAGGTGTTACGAGTTTGAGTTCAAAGATAAATTCCCCAGTCTGGGGTGGAGAATATAGTGGTTTTCTGGTAAAAAGTAACGATCAGCGTTCTTGTGATTCTGTCGTGTGAAATTCATCTAAAGTAATCATTAGGCCCTACCAAGTGCAGAGTTAAGTAAGTAGGAACGTAACAATGTCTAATAAATCTACAATGTTATGCAATAATTTTATTAACATAAAACATGTATTTCAAAGTCTGTCGTCCCAGTACCCCTTGATTGTTATGCAGTGATGACTGCTTTATCTAGTCTTTTTCAATGAACATTTATGACAGTAAAATGGTGAAAATTTGTTACTTTTAACATGACAAAAGTCATTATACTGGTATACTGTAAGAAATATATATATATATATATATATATATATATATACATATATATATATTGGATAAATTCTAACCAGCATGAGGGTAATTATATCAGGGATGCCAGAGTTCCGGCTATAGCCGGAATTCCGGCTTTTTCATTTTTTTGACCATAAGTTCCGGCTAGTCGCGTTTTCTCAGGCCGGAGAGAACAATCACCGGCCGCCCACAACCGTTCAGAGAGCTGTCTTTGCTCTGTGTGATCGGTAAATAAGAAAAAAATCCCGTCTATAGTTGAGTTAGACAATACAAGCGCAACAAGCCACGGCGAGTGCGCTATAATCCGATACCGACCGTGTGTATTGACATTGGACAGTTTGCCTGCGATCGCAAGGATCCATAGCGCGCTTCATTCAGTGTGTCATAGATGGCAACTGTTAACTACTTAGAAACTCTACAACTATCTTATCTTGTCTATATGGACTCTTTGTGCTAACATGTACAGTGTATACAAAGTATGCGTGTAAGCACAAACAAAGTACATTGACAAGACAAGGTACTATGCACCATGTGCATGTTGTGCATGATAGCAGTGTATGATCGCGAGACTGAGAAATCACAGGCCCAAATAACCGGCGTATGTCCTCAGAAAACGGAATCTGAATGTCAGAAATGACTCCAAATGGATTATTATTGCTATTCTTCATGATTCAGGTGAGGGAAAATGTGTTCTTTGATGTTTAATTAGTTGAAAAAAATTGTTCTAAAACCTTGGCTGCATTTCACTTTCCAGCAGGAATGGGAGGCGTTCTTCCCCTGCACCAGCGGCCTACATAACTTGGAAGTGTGGTGGGTACACTGCGTGCACATCATGCATCGGTCGTCATGACCAGGCATTTGCGGTTTATTTTCTACTCTGGAATTTTATCTTGGGGTGTTTGAATTTAGCTGTGGTTGACTACATATGATCAAAATATTTATGGAATGTGCTGAATGCTGGTAGGGAAGTCTTGTGAATTTCTGTTGTGGAAATAGTTTAGTACATGCATTTCAGGAGCTGATTATTTTTACTCAATCCTTAATAACAGTCACTTAGATAAATTTTAAAATAACAAAAAACTCTGAATATTGAATAAGACTGTGCTTCAAACTCTTTGTTTATATTTTTGGCACCATTTCACTGCAATAATAGAGTCTGCAGACTACATAGTACAGTAAATTCTGTTCTTATAAATTTCATGAATACATCAAATTATAAATTATGTGTAAGATGAGGCTGTTCAACATATTAAAATAACCCCAAAACTTGAGCCATATTTTTGGGAAAATGATCCCTGAAATAGGCTCAGATTGAATTAGAGACCATCTAGAACCCCAGAGCTTCCAGGGCCCTTAAGCGGGCCCTGGACCCCGGCCGAAATGATGTCGCGCTTCGCGCTCGTGATGTGCGCTTCACGCACATAATTTACCTTCAAAAAAAAGTTCAGGCCCTGGAGCCATTTGCCACTGGCATCCCTGTTATATGTCCAACTTAAACTTTGGGCAATATTTTCACCCAATGCGCGAAGCATATCGTCCAGTTAGGGTAAAAATAAGCAGTAATTGCTTTAGAATGGGCAGAATTTCCATCAAATTGGATAAAAAGAAATACCCAAAGATATACCCAAAGTTAGTTGGACACATAATTACCCTCATGGCACATTTTTACCCAATATCTTTTAGAGTGTATACCGACAAAATATAACCATCATCATTAATGCGGAGCGCTGTAATGTTTGAGCTATACGAAACAGTTGGTTTATTAAGTGCTGAACTTTACCATCAAAGAAACAATGGAATATGTGCACAAGATGTAAGGGATTGCCGTTATAGGGAATGAAAAGCACCGATGCCAAATGATA
>JAPZVO010001414.1:0-17799 GCA_029962745.1 Echinometra lucunter | reverse complement strand
TTGTTCTTCGAATCAAAACTTCTTTTAAGTTTCACACTTTTTCTATGATAAAACACTGGTCGAGATGAGACCTCAGAACTGGAGTGAAAATTATGCTTTGATCAACGAGGAAAACGTAAAAGTATGAAAGGGAAGAGCCCTACTAACATGACTAAAAATGAATTTACGGCATCTCTATCATCAAGTCACCGGTATTCAGCCAGCCAAAAAAAAAATGATAGTAGATACTCAGCATTTCTTTATACCGAAACCGGAAAACACTATTTTTCCTTCTTGTGTTCACCCTTTGTAAGCGTCTTATCTTTTTATGAGGTGCCCCGTTTCGCTGATGCCCTACCCCACTCTGAAAGACGTTCGGCCCCCTGACAATCGACTTGGACGAACCGTGGTTCGAAACCGCCACTTCCCTCTCTGTGCCTTTAAAGTTGCTATTCATAGGTTTTGAATATGCTCTAATTTCATATCAAAATAAAGTTTATGGTGCACAAATCACTATGAAACCGATTGAAACTTTTGAAAAGTAAATGGGAAACCAATATTGCCTGTGCATACGTTGCCTAAATCGATGCGAGATCCGTGATGTCATCATATGGACAATAGCCTGTGATGTGGAGTGTTGTGAATGTAGTGATTGTGATGTGTCGTGTCCGAGTGAGTGATTAAAACGATGTTTCTGCATTGTTTGGATGAATTCATCATTCTGTGAATGTTTTCAAAGTATGTTTCAACCATTCTGTTTAACATTATTCATATCATAATGTCGGGGAAATTCTACAAATTAACGATTACTTTTTGCAATTAGAAAGGAAAAAAATATCCCATAATATAATAGAACATTCTCCCTTGAACATGCTATGTATCGGTTGTGGGGCATACCATTTTAATTTTAGGGGTGTTATAATTCACGAAAGACGGAGGGATAGACGGAATACTTTGTTTTCTTGAATTTAAAATTGTTTTCTTGGTGAATAGTTTGAACTTTTCTACAGAAAATAGAGAAACGGTAATCACCTTACTGCTAATTTGTTTTTCTTTTTTTTTTCTATCAAGTAGCTAATTCATATTTACATGTGCTTATAAGCTCAAGTTAACTCTTCCATAATCGGCATTTCAGTAGTCAATTGTTTGTATGTAGTAGGTAGGTGAGGTGAAGTAGGTGAGGTGAAGGTGAGAGTAATTTGGCTTGTAAGGTAACTTTTATGGCGGGCCTTACATCAAGTCCTTGCAACCGACCCTATCAAACATTGGTTCACATTCTTAACTATTTGAAAAAATTATGCCTTTGATATCAGACTGGTATTTTGAAACTACAACTTTTGTTTTTATACCGTTGTCAAGTAGGAAAGTTAGATATTTTTAAATTCATGTTAGCCTTTTACTTAAAAATAGTTATAGATAAAGCAGACACATTTGAGAAACGCCATTTTAGGGCATGAAAAATGGCTTTCTTTTCTGTTGTGGTTTTTAGCATATCTTCACCTTTTGTCTTTGCAACATTATGTACATTTCAAAAACTGATCTAAATACATGTACTGAATTTTCTACATTACTTAATATCTAGTCATCATACTGCCAGTATCTGAAACTAGTGTTTTGCTTCTGATAATGTGTAATTATGGAACAAGATATTACAAAGACTACCACAAGTATTAAGATGTATTATTACACATATTTTACCACTGCTGTGTGTTTGTGAATTTCTTTGCAGACAGTGATCAAAATGCCACTTGGATGCTGATGGACGTCCTGATGGAAAAGGATGCTCAACCTCATACCCAACAGCTTGCAGACCAAGCTAATCCATGCTTCTCCAATGACGAGCAGAGACCTATTCCTCCAGTAAGTATGAATGACAATATTCTGTTTTATTTAACTGTTATTAAAAAGATGTTCAATGCAAGCCATGCAGTCAATGAGAAATCTGCGACTGAATTATCATCCCTGCGCCTATGGAAGGTGGGTGCCCGAGGCATTATGCTTTTGGTTTGTCCATCTGCCACGTTTTTTGTTCTGGCGATACAAGATAATGATCTGATCAGATGTGGGGGTCACGAGGTCAGTGGTCAGAGGACATAGAGGTCATTGTATACATAAAAATGGCTTGTTCTCTCAATGACTTAACAACCATTGGATGAATAACTCCAAACTTGGCTCATGCATGCATGCATGCATGTGGGAATAATGGCGATGTGATTAGGTTTTGGGATCACAGGATCAAAGGTCATAGAGGTCATTTTATACATGATAATGGCTTGTTCTTGTGATACCTTCAAAACCATCAACTTTGTTCATGTATGCATAAAATAAATAGAAGTTAATCAAGCTATGGTTTAAGTTTACAAGTGTAAATACAGTACTCCACACGTTTTTGTTCTGCTTGATAATAGACGGCTTGTAACTCATATCCATTACATCATCAACATACGGGTAATAAGATTTATTTATAGTTAGATAATTACTTGATCAAAGCTAATGAACAACCCATAGTACTAGTAGTCATTACTTTGTATAGTCAGAGGCAGATTGTGAAGGTTGTCATTACTAAATGTCTTCTTTTTCTTTGTTTTTACCAGGTGAATCTGGGTTCCAAGCAGAGACAAGTGAAAGGTCCCCAAACAATGAGATTTGGCAACATAATATGTGTATATCTTGAGGAATTCAGCCATGAGTGGCCTCAAGTCGGGAGAATAACAGCTATCCTTGCAGAAGATATCACTGTCCACTGGTACTCTGGTACAGCGACTTCTATATGGACTCCATTACACCAAGCAGTACAAAGAGGAAGAGGGCTCCTGGAACCCTACATACAGACCATTCCATTGTCGAGTATAATTACTCATCCATTCCAGTTAACTGGAACAGCGAAGCTGCCGCAGGAAATCCAACGCCAGTTGAAGGAGAAACAAGAAGAGCTCTACCTACAGTAGAAATATCTATGTTCTCTACCATTTTAGACAGCCATGAAAGTAGATCCTCCATAGGGATCATCAAAATATAGACATCCTACTCTGAATGTGACTTGGATGAGATACATTACAAAGACAGTTATTATTGATTTTTGTATTTTGTAATCAGATATTTTAGGAATACTTTAGCTGCATCCCTGCCAGGCAGCTGGTCCACTGCAGATCTTGAGGATCGACTACTACCCCACTTTTCGAGCAATGCCCATGAAATTTGGCATACACATTGGTCAAGGGGATGCAGCAAGACATTTTTTGAATGTGTCGGAAACTGCGTTGCCCTGATAACAGCATTATGGCAATAAATCCGGAGAGTATTGCAAATTATACTACTTCCTTAATTTCTAAGCAATGTTGATGCTGATGAGATTTGGCACTCACGAATTCAAAGGTCATAGAGGTGTTTGTATAAAATACATGAAAATGGCTCGTCATGATGACTTAAAAGCCATTTCACAGATTAAATTCAGACTTGGCTCATCATGCATATATGGTAGTGACATTGATCTGATGAGATTTAAGGGTCGTGAGGTGATATTAGCTATCGTATACATGCCTTGGTCTTGCAATGACTTCATATCCAAGCAAATGATTATCTTTTCATTTCTAAATATAGGAGTGATAGTGATCTGATCAGATTTAGGGGTCGCTGGGCCAAAGGTTGAAGATCACTAGGGTCATTACGTACCTGTAAATGACTTGTTTCACAGCAAATTAAAAACATTTGACAATCACCTTCAAACTTGGCTTGATGTTTATGGTTCAAGAGGTCAAAAGTCACAAGTCACAGAGGGGGTTATATACATGAAAATGGCTTTTCTTTTATGATCTTACAAGTGACTTCATTGGCCTCAAACCTGGTAAGTGAACATGAATTTATACTGAAGGGAGAGTGATCTGGGTAGATTTGAGGGTCATGAGGTCAAAGGGATCATTGTATACCGGTCTGTGAAAATAGCTAGTTCTTACGATATCTTAAAATCCCATTGAAAGATAACTTCGAACTTGGCTCATGAATACATGAGGAAGTGACGATGAGCTGTTTAGATTTTGAGGGTCACAAGGTCAGTGGTAAACGGTCATAGAGGTCACTATATATGTGGAAAGGGTTCTCACAATAACTCATGAACCAGTTGATGAATCAAGTTCAAATTCGGCTCCTGTATTCATACTAGAGTGAAGATGATCTGATTAGATTCCTTGTCAATTTTGTAGGTTGGGGCTTTTTCACGAAATATCTAAATACATGTAGTATTTGAAACAGTATGTTAAGATATATTTTGAAAATGATGTTATAATGCTGGTTTTTTCCCGTTCAAGTTCACAATTTGTTCAGTCTATTTCACATTTCAAACATTTGCATTCACAAACGATTAGATCACCATGGTATATGTAAATTCAGTTTCATTATTACTCCTTCTGAGTCCTTCAAGATAAATTCATTGATATGTAGCAGTTACACAAAGATTATTTCATCCTTATCCTTAGCTGTTGAACGTAGATAAACTCATCTTCCATGTATGGTGTTTGTAAAGATGATTTCATCTTAGTTGACCTGTGTCAAACAAAGATTATTTCATCCTTATGTTTAGCTGTTGAAAGATTAATTCATCTTTGTTGTATGGTGTTTGTGAAGATGATTGCATCTTATTAGTTTACCCGTGTCAAACGAAGATTATTTCATCCTTATGGTTAGCTTTTGAACGAAGATGAAATAATCTTCCTTGTATGTTGTTTATGAAGATGATTTCATCTTAGTCTACCTGTGTCAAACGAAGATTATTTCATCCTTATGTGTAGCTGTTGAATGAAGATTAATTCATTTTCCTTGTATGGCGTTTGTGAAGATGATTTCATCTTCACAAAGATTATTTCATCCTCATGTTTAGCAGTTGAATGAAGATTAATTCATCTTCCCTGTATGGTGTTTGTGAAGATGATTTCATCTTAGTTTAACCGTGTCAAACCAAGATGATTTCATCCTTATGGTTAAATGTTGAACGAAGATGAAATAATCTTCCTTGAATGTTGTTTATGAAGATGATTTGATCTTAGTCTACGTGTGTCAAACGAAGATTATTTCATCCTTATGTGTAGCTGTTGAATGAAGATGAAATAATCTTCCTTGTATGGTGTTTGTGAAGATGATTTCATCTTAGTTTAACTGTGTCAAACGAAGATTATTTCATCCTTATGTGTAGCTGTTGAATGAAGATTAATTCATTTTCGTTGTATGGTGTTTGTGAAGATGATTTCATCTTCACAAAGATTATTTCATCCTCATGTTTAGCAGTTGAATGAAGATTAATTCATCTTCCCTGTATGGTGTTTGTGAAGATGATTTCATCTTAGTTTAACCGTGTCAAACCAAGATGATTTCATCCTTATGGTTAAATGTTGAACGAAGATGAAATAATCTTCCTTGTATGTTGTTTATGAAGATGATTTCATCTTAATTTACCTGTGTCAAACAAAGATTATTTCATCCTTATGTGTAGCTGTTGAACGAAGATTAAATAATCTTCCTTGTAAGGTGTTTGTGAAGATGATTTCATCCAAGTTTAACAGTGTCAAACGAAGATTAATTCATCTTCCTTGTATGGTGTTTGTGAAGATGATTTCATCTTCACAAAGATTATTTCGTCCTTATGTTTAGCTGTGGAACGAAGATTAAATAATCTTCCTTGTAAGGTGTTTGTGAAGATGATTTCATCCAAGTTTAACAGTGTCAAACGAAGATTAATTCATCTTCCTTGTATGGTGTTTGTGAAGATGATTTCATCTTCACAAAGATTATTTCATCCTCATGTTTAGCAGTTTAATGAAGATTAATTCATCTTCCTTGTATGGTGGTTGTGAAGATGATTTCATCTTAGTCTACCTGTGTCAAACGGAAGATTATTTCATCCTTATGGTTAACTGTTGAATGAAGATTAATTAATCTTCCTTGTATGGTGGTTGTAAGATGATTTCATCTTAGTCTACCTGTGTCAAACGAAGATTATTTCATCCTTATCTGCAGCTTTTGAATGAAGATTAATTCATCTTCCTTGTATGGTGTTTGTGAAGATGATTTCATCTTAGTCTACCTGTGTCAAACGAAGATTATTTCATCCTTATCTGCAGCTTTAGAACGAAGATTAATTCATCTTCCTTGTATGGTGTTTGTGAAGATGATTTCATCTTAGTTTAACCGTGTGAAACCAAGATGATTTCATCCTTATGTGTAGCTGTTGAACGAAGATTAATTCATCCTCAGTATATGATGTTGGCAAAGATTATTTGTCTTTGTACTAGTAATAGCTTTAGCTATGCATGAACTTATTTATTTGTATTCATTTGTACATATTAAATTGGAAAGTATAGCTATATCTTGTTTTCAATTGCTTCAATTATTTTTCCAGAGTTGCTGGAATTTCTTTGTTGTTCGAATGATAAGTGAGTGAAGAGCATGTGTATGACAGAGACAAGTCAGATCTGTGGGTGGCTATGTGTGAAGATGTTAATGAAAAATCAAGAAATCAGTGTGATGACATTTTGACAAAAAGTGAACAAAAATTAATTCATTTTGAAAAGATACTCTGTTGTTATTCCTTTGTCTCGAGGTTTTTTTTTTTTTTTTTTTTTGGGGGGGGGGGTTCATATCGCCTTGTACAGATTTAAACAATTGTTTGTAATATCCATATTTAAAAGAAAATGGATAATATTTGTCAATTTGTTTTTATAGTTTTTATAACTGAGTTGTTCTTAAAATTTGGAGCTTTAAGGCTCACTTTATATTCTCTCGATTAATAGACTTCAGTTTGCCTTAAGTGATCTAGCGTCTCCTAATATGGGCCATTGTTTTGTCCTTTATAGACCATGTAGACCGAAGTGGAAAACATTTATCATACATATCATAAGATTTATCAAAACAATTATTATACCTCTCTTTAACATTGCTACTATCATCAAAAATCAACAGTCTACTGTCTTCAACTTTTCTATAAAAAAGACAAAATCTTTTAGTATTTCAGAATTCAAGGAAAAGCTCGATCATTTCATTTGTGTAGATAAATTTTATTTCATATAATAACACTAAATTTTGCACGTCTTCATTTCACTAAATTTGATGTCATTAAAACTGGACGTTCCTTACAGTGTCATTAAAACACCAAGCTCGCGTCTGTTGCCACAAACCAGGTGAGACGTTTGACTGAGAAAGTTAAAAAGTGTTAGTTTTCTCTTCCTCATCATATTTTATGATTAATGGAAAATCTTGGTGTGAAAATCTTTGTAAGGTACAAGTTTCAGGATGGTTATTTGAGTTTAAAACAAAATGATAAAGCGTTATAGACCAACTTCACCTCCGGTCTATGTATTTGGCCCTCTATTGGCGACACCATTGCTGCGGTGGGCAAGCGCGCTGACCGCGATTGGCTCTGTGTACAAAATGAATGTAAGATATGAGATATGCCCTGATATTGTTCCATTTACTTTATTCTAGATCAATAAAATAAAGCATTGACAAATGGGTAGATGAGGTAAGACAATGGCCATATCTGACAGAAGAAGGTATGATGTATTTTGTGTTTTCGATGGTTTTTCAACTTAGTTTTGTCAGTAAAAGTTCGATTGCAGCATAGAAGCCGTAGTAAATGGGAGCCCTCAATCTTACCCTGTCTACAAAGTCATGTTTTCACTCATTAAATTTTACGCCAAAGTACATAATGATAATGTTTCTTGACTTCAAAGTCCTTTCTGTAGATGTTTTTACTCACTGGCGACGAATTCCTTCACATTGCTTAAGGAAACCTGTGTAGGGAGTACGGCTTCTCACACAAACAGGCTTCATGAGTCAAAAGCGAGTGAATTTTGCACTTAGTTAGCTTCTAATTATAAGCTTTCTCCAATTCATGTGGCATTTGTCCACCATACAGCTGCGACCTGAACTTCCCTGATAATTTCTCATTGCAAATATTAAAAGAAATCAGCATATATTGGTCAAAATAGACAAAAAAATCGAACGAATGTACATAACGCGCTATTGACTTGTGTACTATAAAAGTTGGAGCGCCCACCGCAGTATGTCGAATTGTGTCGATCAGTCTGCTGCCCTCTTGCGTTGTGGGATTGGTCTATATCCAACGCTATGACCATTGTTTACATTTGCACTTACGTACGGAATTCAACACAAGACCTGCACGTTCGATTCACAGTCAAACAGCTATCAAGTATTCAGGGCATGCCACAAACCAGGTGAGGCGTTTCAATGAACAAAATATTATTTCCATTATACAGCGCAGATGCCATACTAATGATCTCTATTGCTCTTAATTTCACCCCGGATTTAGCTGAGTCAGGATTTTTGTTTTCCCTCCTAAAGACCAATCGCACAACTCAAGAGGGCAGCAGACTGTTTGACACAGTTCGACACACTGCGGTGGGCGCCCCAACTTTTATATTACACAAGTCAATAGCGCATTATATACATTCGTTCGATTTCTTGTCTATTTGGACCAATGTAAGCAGATTCCTTTTAATATTTGCAATGAAAAATTATCAGGGAAGTTCAGGTCGCAGCTGTGCGGTGCTTGAATGGCACAAGAATTGGAGAAAGTTAAAAAAAATTGGAAACTAACTAAGGGCGAAATTCACTCGCTTTTGACTCGTAAAGCCTGTTTGTGTGAGAAGCCGTACTAGCTCCTACACAGGTTTCCGTACGCAATGTGAAGGAATTCGACGCCAGTGGGTAAAAGAATCAAGAGAAAGGACTTTGAAGTCCAGAAACATTATCATTATGTACTTTGGCGTAAAATTTAATGCGTGAAAACCGGTGTGAAAACACGACTTTGCAAAAAAAAAATGAAAATGGCCATATCTGACAGATGAAGGTATGATACCTTCATCTGTCAGATATGGCCGTTGTCTTACCTCATCTACCCACGTATCCATGCTTTATTTTATTGATGTAGAATAAAGTAAATGGAACAATATCAGGGCATATCTCATATCTTACATTCATTTTGTACACAGAGCCAATCGCGGTGAGCGCGCTTGCCCACCGCAGCAATGGCGTCATCGATTGAGGGCCAAATACATAAACCGGAGGTGAAACTGGTCTATAGACCAGTTCGGTTAATTTGTGCGTTGTTTTGTATGGTAATTTCTAACTGGGGGGCTTCAAGTATGCCTAACAAAGGATAATTTATGCACTGACACAGCAACGCATTTGGCTCATTGCACAACCCATTGAATCAGTTTTTGTTCTTCTTTGGAAGCCCCCCCCCCCCCCCCCAAGTTACGGCCGACATGAGTTACAGTGTTTTGAAACCGGATTCGTCCGTAGTACCTGTTTACTATGCCTAGGCCCTCTTGCATTAAAAAAGGTTGCGTTTATTAAGAGCATCCCCCAAAATTAAATAAAACTTGATTTTCTACCAATCAGCATGATCAGGATCGAGTATTTTTGACTAGCGTTCCATTTCATGAGTTGCGTTTAAAAGTAACTTTTTATGCAATTGAGGGCCCAGGTGGAGAGTAACAAATGTTGGTCCTCCAAAGTTATGTGACGCATAGTTTAAAACACGATAACCTTTACACTTGACACTCTTTATGCTACAAATTAATAATGTATGTACAAGAACCGACATGACCGCGATGCAAACTGTGATTGGGAGCCCGTCTTATTACTGATGCCAGTGGAATAATCATGAACAGAATCATCTATAGACAGGTTTGACCACTCAGTTCTAATCTGGCACAATATTACAGTACAGGAGTTACTTTGCTTTTTTGTTGTTGTTGTTTTGTGTGTGTTTTTTAAGGGGTTGTTTTGTTATGTTTTTTCTACTCAGGGACGTAGTAACCGTGAGAAAGGACAATGGATGGGGGCAGAGCAGCATGGTGAGAAAACGATGCTCCGTCACCCCCACCGCCCCCCCCCCCCCCCTCGAATCCATTGTCTTACTTACGGTTCCGACGCTACTGGTCAAACTGAAACAGAACTGGCAAAATCAAAGATTTTCTATTGACCATTTTGATCATCTCCTTTTGTAAGATCTGTCTATTGATTTGTCTATTGACCATCTCCTTTTGTAAGATCTTTCTGTCATATTTTAACAATAACCGTTTTCCGTTCTCTCTAAATTGATTGGCTCAATCGCTGGAATGGCCAACTTTGCCTCCCGGGTGAAAATATCATCAGAAATCTATGAATAATTACTTTAAGAAATTAATTGTTCTTAGATTTCTTAAAATATTTCAATATTTGACCGCATATATCTTCGTTCCATTTTTTCCGGTCAAGGGCGCTCGTTCCCTTCTGCCGGACAACCGACGATCTTCTATACACTAAGTAACTTCGTATTCCTGTAGGAATGACTCAAGTTGCATATGATAAACTACAAACAATTATACACGAAAAAGTTAATATTGCATGCTATAGTTGGAAACAAAATTTAACAAGAAGGATACAATAATAATTGCTGCAAAACTGAACAAAGATATGGTTCAAGTTAACACCCAAAACACATATTCACTCCACTAATAAAAACAATATGTTTCTAACTTTTATTTGGAAAAATGGATATGACGTGGACAGTTGAATATGACAGCCGGATCACTATAACCAAACTGTACGATTGCGCTTACGACATTCAACACCAAAGCTGCACGTACACTTCATTGTCAAACCAATACCAGGTATTCATCGGATGCCATAAACCAGGTGAGGCGTTTTTAAACTGAAAGAATGCATGTTTTGGTTTGATAAGAGGCTCGTCCAATAATTGTTGCTCAAACACTATGATGGAGCTGCTGAATTAAGGGTTAGATGTTGTTCAAATATTAGATGCGTATTTGCCCCCCCCCCCCCCACTCAGCGTTATTTAGGGTACGCGCATACTCGTTCCCTCCCTTTGCAAGCAACCCCCCCCCCCCTCCATCTCAGGACTCCAAAATTTCTGAACCCCCCTTTCGCGGGCTTTTCACGGGGTTTTCTTGTCTTGGAGACCCCCTAAATCCGGAACACTGCTCAATGTACCCCTTTCTCAGGTGAGCTCTCATTCCAACCCCCTATCTCGGGACACCCCACCCCCACATCTCAGGTACATGTAAGCTGTCATTACTAGAGGGTTCCTTGATGATGTCATGATCGAGGACAAAACAATAGCAAACCTGTGCACTAGACCATGAAAACTATGACTTTTCATAGTCTGATGGACAGGTTTTTATTGTTTGTCCTCCAATATGGCTGCTTGTGGGAACCTCTATACCTTAGGAGAGATTTTTATGTTCAAAATTGGATATCAGAACTCAATGCAGTCATATGAAACCAAACAGAAATGAAAATCTTTTGACAGGTTTGTTGACGGTAAGTCCTGTTATTGCACATTTTCAACTTTTGTTACTTTCCATGATCACTTGTAACCATAATCAAAATGGAATAACATCAATAACAGGATAAAATCTAAGTTGTCTAAGGCACTTGAAAATTATCAAGTTAAGACGACTGGGCGCTTCGATTGGGCGCCGGGGAGATCGCAAATCCCGTTGCAAATAATCGGAAATAACATGAGGAATAACCATAGTGGAAACATTCCAAAAATATAAAACGAATTTACTGATGTTATAATCTGCATTTCATACCTTAACGTCGAAGACCGAATTTATCATTTGATACCCTAATGTCGATCGAAGCTGAAAAACACCCTTTTAAAAGGAAATTTCCGGGTGAAAAGTCAAATACACCCCCTTTTTACAATTCTCGGGGCCGGACTTTGTCGGGCGAAAAGTACCCCTTTACCGGAGATTTTGGGAACGCGCATGCGGTCACTCGGGGGGGGGGGGGTATTTTGGTCCGTTTATCCCTTTAATACAACTGGCATTACCGTATAAAAGTTAACCGTAAACATAAAAAGTTTACCCAAATCACTCCTAATTGGGTACAATGTAATACTATTTGCTTTGTTGGGCTTACAACAACAGAATGCAAGCCATGTTGTGTGCAACAGATTTGGCCAAATTCTACGAATTAATAGGATCGAACTTGATCGGTTCGGTTTCCTTGAATTCTCACTGTAGTAATTCAGTCACCATATAGTTGG
The DNA here is from genome assembly GCA_029962745.1 of Echinometra lucunter. Taxonomy (NCBI): domain Eukaryota; kingdom Metazoa; phylum Echinodermata; class Echinoidea; order Camarodonta; family Echinometridae; genus Echinometra; species Echinometra lucunter. The sequence goes on along the minus strand of JAPZVO010001414.1, from coordinate 5,750 downwards.
GGGCATGGCTATCCCTGAATTAAAGTGAAAATAATTAACTAGCATACTTGGTAGACCTTAACGATCGTGGTTGACAAAGATGACGCACTTCTATGTTTAGCTTTAAGAATTGAGATGTAGCATTTAAACGTTTACTGTATTTTTGGATTTTGTTGATAGTCTCATTTTGCTTCTCAGTGGCAAACGTGACGATTTCTGTTCACTCAGCTCTTCCCTAAGGAGAGGAAATGACTCAGGTTGCATATGATGTGTATAGCTGCACCACACTTAAAATCATCCTTACACATAATTCAGGGGAACACGGTATAAATGAACATGTTTATTTCTTTAAAACCTTTTAGTTGCTTTTAAAAATCTGAGCTACATGGCCCTACATGTAACACAGTGTAAATATGAAGCCCTGAAAATGCACTTCAAAGCATAACCATGTGCTTCACAAAAAATACAAACAACAAACAAAACAAACTAAACTACAAGAGACCGGAAATGCCAAACCTGTTTGCCTCATAGACTTCAGGGTTAGATAAAAGCATAGCCAGGTTGGAGTTCAACAATTTATCAAATCAAGCCTCCACAAAGTTACCGGATCCTTTTGAAGAATAAAATGTAAATTTGTAAAACTTTTGAAAACTATGTTTGATAGGATACAGTACAGAAGTGAAAATATAGACATTAACCACCTTAACAGAATAGAACATTAAAAAAGGGATTCACTGAAAATTGAGACGAAAAAAGTGTCGTAGACTATAATAATTACCAATATACAAAAATTAGGCAATTACCTTCAAAATTTTGGTACGAGTATTGTCATCTGAATAATTATATGTGTGTTTGCTGGTGAAGTGAGGTGTAGTGTCTGGGGTAGATTGATTGGTGTCATTGGTCGGCGTCGATATCCGATTGGACTCTCGTTTCATATTGTGTCTTGGTGTGTTATTTTGACTGTTATGATGTCAGTGATATTGATTTGTCTCATGAGTGTCCCGGGAGGTTGAAGTGTGTGGTGCTAGTAGAATCTTGTTGTTCGGCTTGTTTTGTTAATCGTTCTAATAAAATCTGAATATTATCCGATAGGTCATCTTCTAAAACCAAAGCATTCTCATAAGAACTAGAAGCATATCAATTATGGTTTTTCGGAAATATGAGATTAGGGTTTGAAAACGGCCCTCTGAAATATCACCTGCACAGCTGTGCTTAAGCTATACAACGCCAAAGCTGCACATACCCATTACTGTCAAACAAGAATCAGTATTCATCGCATGTCATAATCCAGGTGAGGTGCTTGGCTAAAAATTAAGAAAATGTTATGGTTTGATATTAGGCTCCCTTGAGGAAATTTTGGCTGACCGAAACATTTTCTTAAAAATGAAATGCGTCATTACTGTTTTAAGGTCGGTGCATGCATCTGCTGATATACCACCGACGTCATCAGGATTGCACTATAATGCCACCTGTTAAGAGTTTAGTTGTAGTTAACTGGCAGTTTTTCTGTACAGTTTAAATCGCAATCGTATTTAAACCGTAATCGTAATGAGCCTGCACGCTCATTGTGCATAAGAACAATAACTATAAAAGATTCAAAACAATTTTGAATTCATATCATATGATAACTTCTAACCTTAAAAAGGAGTTAAAAACAACAAATTTGTAATTGATCAAGATGTTTGCAACACACACAGTAAGCAGTTAAAAGTAAGCAGTTTAAAGCAACAAATTTGAAACTGACTACTTAGTTCAGCACTACAAAATTTAGCAAAACGTATTCGTCTTTCCATAGAATCGATATCTATATAAAGTGCTTCTTCATAGGATTGATGCTGAGGCATATGATCTTAAGAAATGGATGCATATTAAATTTTCTTGTCCTCTTGGGTGAACGTGAGAGAGGGTTGAATGCGCCACTCGAATCATTATAAGAAGAGGGTTTTATTGCTATTACTCCCCTGTTCACTGAACTTCATCTCTGCCAATCGAATACAGAGTATTCATCGAATGCCATAAACCAGATTGGGCCTTGGAATCAGGGGTGGGGAAGGGGGCAAGGATGGGCAGCCCCCAACCCCACCCCCTCCTCCCCTCCTTCCCCACCCTCCATGATTTCCAATGACTCCAAAAGTGCCACTTTTCAAATCCGATCAGCACCCTACTTTTCCTTTCAAAAACAGGTAAGGCGTTTGAACCGCGGCCGGGCGCTCCGGTGGCACAGGTCCCCCTCCTCAGATAGCCTGTTTTACGTCGGATTAGAGCCATATTTCCTTGTTAGAGTCCCCTTTTCTACATCTTTTCAGTACCCTTATTTCTTCTTTCAAGGACCTCTTTCCCTATCTTATAAGGGCCCTTCCACCTTCTGATAACTCTTTTAAAAAGGACCATGATACTGTGGTACAACCAAAGTTTTACTACGAGAGACCTTGTTATACATGGTATACCGTCAAGTTGCCGTGGTTGTACCATCGTTATTCTGGTAGTTTTATCCATGTAAAATACCTGAAAGCTTAAAATGTCAGTAAAAAAAGGTATATGGTCAGGTAGAAGCTAGTCCATACTCTGTCCCTTTTTCATTTTTCCCCCTCCCCTTTCTGCTAACCTTGCTCATTAATTGCGTCGCACTCTCCACATAGCGCTCTACTCCACTAATTGCGCTATCCCCTAAAATCCACCTCTCGATATTTGCGAGGGCGGGAAAAGAAAGCGACTGTCGCTGTTATGAACGTTGATGGTGTATTCTTAGCAGATCGAATGCGCGATATACAGTCCAGGCAGAGGACTACTAGAAGCATATTGAATTTGCCATCCACTATGCAGGATGTCCAAAGGTGCAATGCTGCTCTTACGGAATGCTAACTCCATAAAACTGCTCGCTTTCTACAAGGTTAACGACAAGCATTCTGCTGCCATAAATCAGGTGAGACGTTTGACGAATTTTATTTTAATTTAAAGTATAACAATGAAATGAACAGTCTACAGACAAGGTTAAAATCCTAATTACAGGCTGCGGCCCTTTTTTCACCCGTGGAGGTAATGCCCTTATCGAATGGAATGTATATTTTGCATTGGACCACAAAAAGAAAAATCAAGCAAACCTTTTAATCAACTGAAGGAACTGATTCTCGAATTCTGAAAGTTTAAATGATTAATCTTTCGATTAATTTCCTCCATGGCTACACATGTATCTACCTCCCAATGAGAAAACTAAATCCCGCGAGCGCAATTTAAATACATAAACAACTAGCACGGCCCACAATCAGGCATTTCGCATATCGCACCACGCTGTATGATGTTTTATACTTAACTTATAAGAAAGAAACTTAAGATCACTTAATCGTCCAAATCATACATTAGCCATTAATACATGTTTAGGTCAGTTCACTGTTTCATCAGATTTTAATTATGTGTTTGGAGTTGATACAGACAGTTGTCATGATACATTTATAGATTTTATATTCTTTTAATTCTATTTTATTTAAATTCTGTCATTCGATGCAAGTTTCGAAATTCTGAGTTAAACAGAAAGAATCCATCTTTGTATTTTAGTAAGAATGTAACTTTTTCATGCATTCATAAGACATTTAAAACATTACAAATTCAAGTTCATGAATGCCCGAATAAATGAGTTAGCAGATGTCCTTTGATGTGCCTGTTCAAGGGCTGCCAGGTTAGGGGGAATCAAGTGGGTACAGTGAGCCCCCCCCCCCCCCCCTGCCAGTTTTAACCCTTGAAAAATGCCTCTTTTCAAACCTGTTCAGTGTCCCCTTTTTCTTCTTAGAAGGGACATTTTCTTGTTAATAAGTTCATTTGGCCAGCTAATAAGTGCATTTTTATGCTTGAGATATTGCCCTTTTTAGAACCAACGAGAGCCCCCCTTTCTACATGTTCTATCTGCGCCAGTCCCCCGCCCCTCCTCTCAGTAAACTGGGCAGATTTTACATGACTGTTTTGAACAAATTTGCTTTAATTGACAGACCAACATTGACAAACTGGGCTTAGGGGCTGTTGGGATTTTGATGTTTGTTTGTTTGTTTTTACCAGATGATCCGGGCATTCACCTCATGTACGGTCTGATCAGTATCAGGCTTGGTACACGTCAAGCTTGCAGACGGCAGTTGGATGAAGTTATTACTGGTCATTATCATTGCTATGGTGATTATCTTTGGTTGAACCATCAATTGCTCTTCAACCTTGAAAACCGCTGTACCTCACTAATAATCTTTCTAATATTACTTACACATAAGCATAAAGTGCGAGGGGTACAAAATACCATAGAAGAATTGCTTGCAGGCTAAAAAAAAACTGTCTAGAAAAAAACAATACAGTTCCCCACAATCAATGAGCGTGAGGGAGGGTGAGAATGTTTGAGGATGTGTGCGCGCATTTCTGCGAGCGTTTGTGGGCTCATTCCTGACCGTATGATATAATACTTTCAAGCTGATCTACATAATGGTGATCAAATCATCACTGCATGATAATTTTTTGGCATGACATTTATTGATATCCAAGGAGGCAAGGCCTTCCCAATTTTCTTCCGATTTCCATGTACTATTTTCAAAAAACACTCTTCGCACAAAGACAACTGCTTGTTATGGTTCCCTGTACTCGTTCTCTCTAAATCGAACAATAAAAAGGCGCTTGTCTTCAATTGTTTTTAAAATGAATAGCTTTGAAAATATATGAATGTTTGTTGTTGTTTTTAAAAAAGAGTTTGATAAGTCTAAATTTATCCTTCTATCCATTTCCTTTTCGACTGTACTCTATCTCAGAACCCTGTATTTTGTCCAGTTCCAAATCTTACTAGGTCTAGTTTCCATGTGCATTTCTCTTTCTTTTTATTATCTTTAGGTTCTCTCTCTCTCTCTCTCTCTGATAATACTGTTTTGTCGTAACCTTTGCCATAATTTATTTGAGTAATGCCATGTTGATTCAATCTGCAGAGAATAGAAATAGGAGAAAGAGGACACATACATATCATGGGGGATTGGAGAAATCGAGAGAAGATGAAAATACTACTACTTGGGAATTAACGAATACTTAAGGAGTATATGTGACAGCAATAATATTGCCAATGACCTGGCAAAGGTAAAAGATGTTTAAAGCTCAAAACAAAACATAAACCCCTCTATCCATCTTGCTTTCTTGCTTCATATCTGTTTCTTGATTATCTTTGTTATCATACAAATAGACAGAAAAAAAGCATGCAAACCATCTTTTCTTTCCTTTTTTTAAAGTGTGATGTTCACATTGTCTGCTCGGCTAGAAAAAAATCAGTGAAGCCCTAAATAATAAGCTTGATCTATAATTATTCATCACACGAACTACCAATTATAACTTGGAATAAATCACATTTGACTGATATATTTGCTATGCAACATCTCGTAGCTTCCTTTTCATGGTTTTAATATTTGACAGTGCGGATAATGCATTAGAATTTCTTGAGGTTTCTGGTAAATAGTTGCAGAAGGGCCCTGATATTTTTATACTTCGTTTTTAAGATTAACTTTCATTGACTGCATAAAGGCAATAAAACTTTCCATAAACAACAGTACAAGTAACCGCAATATTCACCTAAAAGAGAATAAGGAGAGAAGGGGGTATAGGAGAGAAGCAGAGAGGGGGATAGGAGAAGGCGAGAGAAAGGGATGGGGAAGGACAAGAGAAGAAGCAGGAAAGACTGTGTGGTACATGAGAATTAAGAAGCACTAAGGCAATTATTGTTGACAACAAAAACGGGATTGCAAAGATATTGAAGAAAGGGC
>JAPZVO010001413.1:0-17826 GCA_029962745.1 Echinometra lucunter | reverse complement strand
ATACCGCCGATGTAAAGGTGACCTGTGTTGGCATGCTAAGAAAATACATGTTCGGAGGAGCGATAAGTCATTTGTCAGGGAAGTTCGCTTTGTGAAACACTTAGCAGACAAGATGACCAACAACTCCGAGATGTTGTTGATCTTGTAGTTATGACGGTTTCATGAAACGTGCCCCAAAACTATTTAAAAGAAATAATAATGATATAAAAAAACAAAGCTTGTTGGTGATACTGTATAAGCTAATATTTTAGCGATTTGAGACAAGTTTGACATATTAGCGAGTTATTATTTTCACGTTTTGAAAGATATTTCTATACAAGTATATACATGTAGGCATCTAACTGAGTGGAAATCGCAAAATTAGCAAAAATTAAAACCACCGTGAAAATTTCAGCTTATACAGTAGTCAAGACTGACGCCATTCAACACGATTCAACAACAACGTCAAGTCGCAAGTCATTGGGGAATGTATCAAGTCAAGTCAAGTCATGTCAAAATAGTGACTCAAGTCGCGACTCGAGTCCAAGTCGCATGACTCGAGTCAACAACTCTAATAAATGAATACATAAATATAAAAATTAATAAATACATTAATCAATTCATTAATTAATCAATATGGTTCCTATTAGACAAAATTCATGGCAAATCTCACTGTAAATTTTGTAAAAACATCTGTAAGATTGCTTGCGCCTAGTTGCGCATTGATGCGCAAGCCCAAGATAGTCGCCCATTTTCAATTTGCATTACAATGGACGGCAAGGAAGCGTAAACAGCGGTGAGTTTTTACCAGCTTCCCTACAATAAAGTTTTGTTTTTTTCCGATGTCAAATTTTCAGTCCCAAGTGTCTGTTGGGTTCGTTGCCACAGCTGATAGATACAAGGCTGGTGGTGTCATTGGCCCATGGGAAAGTGATTTTCCAGGGGTTGTTTTGAAGAGGCAAAATGGCTACTATGTTAGCAAGACGGGGGAAAATGCCAGGCTCCGTGGAGAGTAAGTAGCGTTAGCGTTTTTTGCTTTTCTTTACTCTCCAGGAGCTTCCAGGCGATGTGAACAGAATAAAAACATCTTCCAGCATTACCAGCTTAATTTTGGTGGGAAGTTATTATCTTTAAATCTTACAGTGCCGATGGCATGTATATGTGCCCAAGAGACTTTACGTTTTTAATCGACCATTACTCCACTAGAGTGATGGATATGGTCATGAAAATATGTCAAAGTTTAGAGGATAAATATAGTATTTGAAATATATATCAGTCACAATGCTACCATAGGATATTTTTTTTAGAAAACTCAAGATTTTGGAAAGGATCCATTCTTATTTTAGCATAAAACAGTAGCAAACAAATGAGAAATAAAAACTGAAAGGTCAAGAGTGAAGCTCATTTCTAATTCCAAATGATTTTCATGCAACATATTGAATTAATGGAAATATTTGCTATCTTTTGAAAGGGTAATTTTTTCAAGTAGGATGGGGGGGTTGGGGTCCGGACACTTAAGAAAAATAAAACCTCCTCTTCTGCCTTTGGATTTCACAAAATATATGCATCAAATACCACAGATAATTGTCAACATTTGTGCTTTGTAATATTGTCTGACATTACATTAAAACAATTTATGAAAATACTGCTTGCAAAATTCTTGAAACTGATGTCTTGTCCGGATATACAACCTGTCCGGACACACAACAACTGGGTATACACCTTATCTATATAGAAATTACTGTTGAAGACTTACAAGCATTTGAAAAGCAAGCATTGTTCATGATTTGGTAGAATTTGGGAACAAGCAGAACCCCTGGCCTTGGCACCATAAAGGCGCTTTCACACATGATGCAACAGTGTGATAACACGCTGTGTCACCACACTTTTTTGTGTACAAGCCTATGAGGTATAGGGTGACAAAAAAACCCACTTTTTTTGCTGTTTAGATACACAAAAAATGTGCACCAATTCTAATTACTAAAAAGTTAGCGCAAAAATTGTTGCCATGAGATTGCTTGCGCAAGTTTTGACAATATGCTCTCTTATTGAGAGTTGACGTGTTAATGCGCGTTCATTAGCATATGATATGTGGTGACACAAAGTCCCATCATGTGTGAAGACGAAACAGTGTGGCACCACAGTGTGTGACCACACTGTCGCATCATGTGTGAAAGCACCTTTAGAGCTAATAACGGTCTATAGCTAGGGTATGGTGCCAGGTGGGGCCTAGACTATATCACAAGTATGTCCAACTAGATTCTTGTAATGTCATAATTTAGGCTGCAAAAGGTCGAGATCAGCTTTAAAGGCTACAATTGCTGTCAACAGGTCAACGCAAACGAGGGTAATCCTGGGTTTTAGGGGTAGATCTATAAATTATTTGCACTTGCATTCGATCGCTAACTTCAGCACACCTCTTCCTGACAACCCAGCTGACCCACAGAAATAGAAAACAGTGACTGACACCAACCCTAACCCCAACCCTCTACCTAATCCTAATCCTAATCCTAACCCTATCCTTAACCCTAATCCTAATCCTAATCCCAATCCTAACCATAATCCACACATGACAGTCTCTGCTATGTGGTGCGCTGAAGTTAGCGATTGAATATAAGTGCAAATAATTTATTCTCCTAAAACCCAGGATTACCCAAACGAGATCCGGATCATACGCTCATAGCTTATGATTGTCCCCTGCACATTCACAGAGCTACCAAGTCTCACGCATTGTGCGTGAGACTCACGCATTCAGGGTCCGTCTCACGATCTCATGCATGGCACCCATTTTTCTCACGCAACGGGACCCGACAGAAAAAAAAAAAAAATTAGCATTATTCGCTAGATTATACGCACTGGCCGACCGCTTTCGCACGCCGTCTACCCTATAATAAGGAGCATAGCTCAAAAGATTAAGTGATAGTTGCAATTGAAGGTACATGTATTTTTACCTTTTGTCTTTCAAAATAAGTAAAAAATAGATTCTAGTCCTTAAATATGCACCAGATCGCACCATTAAGAGCTAAAAATTGAAAAAGCTCCCTACCGTGGGAGAACTTGGCATCTCTGCATTCACCATGTTAATTCATCATCACGGACACTTTTCTGTCAGTGTCAATATCATGTCTGTGACCGAGTGTTTTTTGTTGTGGTTTATTTCAGTTTCACATAGACTATATCTGAACAAGTAACAAAATATATAACATCTAGAGCTGGATAATTCTCATTCAGACATCACCATCATAATCAGAATAACTGATTCACGAATTCAACTTACCTACTCTCACATCTGCGTGATTCCAAATTTGATGTTATTGCGATATCAGCCAAGCCCCCTTTTTGCGTGTGTTGATCCTGGCCGGAATCACGTATAAAAGTGGTATCCGAAATAGGCTGATTTAACGTTGCCAATTTGAAGATGCAGTTATTGAAATTAGCGATCAAACGTAGTGCAAAAGGCATGGGAGGGTGTCGCTGAATGGGAGCAGTGCTAGATCTTATCGGCGCGATCGGCGCGTCTACTAATTTCGTACCCGATTTATATCCCGATTTTTTCAAGGACGATTTTAACAGCCTCGTATCAAGGCGCAATATCGTATAAGTAGCGAACTGAACTTCAGCAGCGGATTTTGGAGGGGGGGGGGGGGGGGGGGGGGGGGGGTGAGGGAGCAAATAGAGTAAATACGTTGCTTGGCCAGAATATGCTGTACCATGAGCACGTTCGGGGCTCTTCCCATTGTGAGATTTACATTTACTGTTTTCGTTATTTTTTTTTTCTTTTTTGTGTTGCTTCAGAGTTTTAAATCATTTTGCTGCCCTCTTAGAGATGTATTCTCTACATAGAGATACATACTAATTATATCTATGATTCTCTATGGCTGTCCTGTTTTTAGATACACCTTGATTATTGTACCAGCCTATGCAGTGGGGATCCGAGCGAATTTTCACCCCCCCCCCCCCCCCCCAGCACAGGAATCCCGGACACGAATACACACGAATGCATTCAGGCTACAGATCATGCAGAGACCTATTTATTAGTAGGTTTGATGTTGTTAGTACTGTTACAGTTTGTTTTTGAAAATAAATTTTTGAGAGTGGGGGGGGGGGGGGTGTTAAGTATCGTCTTGCTTCGCATTCTTTTCTCTTTTTTTTCTTTTTAGTAAATATTTACAAAATACTTTTCTTGTGAACATGAATATAAATATCATCATATAAAGATATCTAGGTCTACCTCGTATGATCTTTATTTTGTTTGTTTGTTTGGTTTTCAAACCTGGGGAGAATCAGGCCAGTATTTCTCGGGTTGTAGGCCCTGGCGTGTAGTAATGAACAAATACTGAATAATCACACTGTTTAAACATAATTATTAACACTGGCGTACTGGAGGGGGGGGCTTGGGGGGACGCCAGCCCCCCCAAATAAATTTCAACCAGAATCAGGCCAGTATTTCTCGGGTTGTAGGCCCTGGCGTGTTGTAATGAACAAATACTGAATAATCACACTGTTTAAACATAATTATTAACACTGGCGTACTGGTGGGGGGGGGGGGCTTGGGGGGGGGGGGGCTGGCGCCCCCCCCCCCCAATAAATTTCAACCATGGTTTATTTTCAATTTTATATAAGTGTTATCACACGAATTTCATTACTTCTCCCTAGACTCCATTTCTTCTGTTAAGTAACGCATTCACAATTTCTCAAATAGCATGCATAGCAAGGCAGAAAACACGCATAATATCAATGCTAATGTGTTTTATGATATAACACTTGGTTTTATCTGTTTATCTGACAATGGATTCAAACTTTGATAATGAATATTCTTAGATTTTCCAAAACTAGACGCGGGCTTTAAGTTTGCAGTCCCAAATAGTGTTCTTTTACAGAGTTGCAAACCATCAATACTGTAAAAAACTCCTTTGCCATGGGAGTGCACTTGCGAAGCCGGGGGGGGGGACGATGGGGGCGGTCACCCCTCCAAAACACCAACAAAAAAGACAGAAAAAGTAGAAGGAAAAAAAAGCAGAAGCGGGAAAAGAAAAAAGGTAAGAGAACGTAAGAAGAGCGGGAGCAGACAAGGAATTCAAAGAAACGTCGGAGCTTCCGCGCTTCGCGCGGGAGGGGGAAAACTCCCCCCTTACTGGACCCTCCCCCCTAGGGAGCGCGCTTTGCACGCTCATAACCGCCCCACTAAAATGAAATCCTAGCTACGCCACTGTGGGAGTGAAACCCTGGTACCCCACCGCATCACACCCTCTCCATGCTCGTCCTTTTTATTTCATAGTGTCTTTGTCTGTATTATTATCATAAGTAATAAAGTATTTTGTATAACGCTGGCATTTGTTTGAAACTTAAGAAGATTATTTGGGCTGCATGTTTTCATAATCATGTTTCCAAGTTCATGAAAAAATATCCTTTTCCGGTCGGTAGATTCATGACACGTTTATCCATAACAGTACATGTCATCAAACATGTCATCAAACGTCGGAGCTTCCGCGCTTCGCGCGGGAGGGGGCAAACTCCCTCCCTCCTTGCACCCTCCCGTCTAGGGAGCGCGCTTTGCGCGCTCATTAAGTGATTCACACGCTTCGCGTGCTCACTACCGCCCCACTAAAATGAAATCCTTTTGTTGGAAATGAGAGAAAATAAAAATTGAACTGAACTCAAGCTGGAATTTAAGTCAAAAAATGAAAAAGCTCCGTATTGTGAAGGGGGGGTACCCTGGCTCGGTCGCTACACTCCTTCAGGGTTGGTCGCTTCGCTCCTCGCAAAGATTGAGCCCCCCAAATATTTTGGCTCATTACGCCACTGGCATGCATAGCAACGCAGAAAACACGCATAATATCAATACTAATGTGTTTTATGAGATAACACTTGGTTTTATCTGTTTATCTGACAATGGATTCAAACTTTGATAATGAATATTCTTAGATTTACCAAAACTAGACACGTGCTTTAAGTTTGCAGTCCCAAATAGTGTTCTTTTACAGAGTTGCAAACCATCAATACTGCAAAAAACTCGTTTACCATGGGAGTGCACTTGCGTAGCCAGGGGGGGGGACGATGGGGGCGGTCACCCCTCCAAAACACCAACAAAAAAGAAAGAAAAAGTAGAAGGAAAAAAAGCAGAAGCGAGAAAAGAAAAAAAGGTAAGAGAACGTAAGAAGAGCGGGAGCAGACAAGGAACAATTCAAAGAAACGTCGGAGCTTCCGCGCTTCGCGCGGGAGGGGGAAAATTCCCCCCTCTCTGCACCCTCCCCCCTAGACAGCCAGTAAGTGATTCACACGCTTCGCGCGCTCACAACCGCCCCACAAAAATGAAATCCTAGCTACGCCACTGTGGGAGTGAAACCCTGGTACCCCACCGCATCACACCCTCTCAATGCTCGTCCTTTTTGTTTCATAGTTTCTTTGTCTGTATTATTATCATAAGTAATAAAGTATTTTGTGTAACGCTGGCATTTGTTTGAAACTTAAGAAGATTATTTGGGCTGCATGTTTTCATAATCATGTTTCCAAGTTCATGAAAAAATATCCTTTTCCGGTCGGTAGATTCATGGCACGTTTATCCATAACAGTACATGTCATCAAACATGTCATCAAACGTCGGAGCTTCCGCGCTTCGCGCGGGAGGGGGGAAACTCCCCCCTTCCTGCACCCTCCCCCCTAGGGAGCGCGCTTCGCGTGCTCACTACCGCCCCACTAAAATGAAATCCTTTTGTTGGAAATGAGAGAAAATAAAAACTGAACTGAACTGAGGTTGGAATTTAAGTCGAAAAAATGAAAAAAGCTCCGTAGCGTGTAGGGGGGAGGGGTACCCCGGCTCGATCGGTCGCTGCACTCCCTCAGGGTTGGTCGCTTCGCTCCTCGCAAAGATTGAGCCCCCCCCCCCAAAAAAAAAAAAAAAAAAATATTTTGGCTCATTACGCCACTGATTATTAATATCATTTATTGTTTCATTTGGTTGTTTTGTTATATATTTCGAAAAAGTGCTGCATTATATTCATATTGTTTCATTTGGTTGTTTCGTATATATTTCGAAACTGCTGTATTATATTCTGAATTGGACTGTGGCATTGTTTTGTTTTGTTTTGGTTTGTTTTGTTTTGTTTTGTTTTGTTTTGGTTTTTCTTTAGCTATTCTTAATTCTGGATACGCGTTAATGATATCCAAAGACATGGCTTAGAAATTTTGAAGTTCATAAAGCCTTTGAGCGCGGGGTCCGGCCACTTGACCGAAGGAACTAATTGAAACGGCATGTAGGCCCCTACAAACGAGAATTTGAATAAAATCATTTCCCCCCTCAGATTTGTTATCATTTTCTGCATGCACGCCTCCTGTAAATCTACATTAATGTCCCCACTCCTCCTAACTAGATAACTTTCCCATTGCCCCTGCTACCAGTGGCGTAACCACCGGGGGGGGGGGGGAGGGGGGCAGAGTGCGCCCCCTGAAGGATTTCAGCGGGAAATCCACCAAACCACCGGGAAAAATGAAAGGAAGGGAAAGAAAGAAAAAGGAAGGGAGAAAAGGAAAGGAAGAAGAAGAAAGAGAAAGAAAGAAGAAGAAAGGAAAAGAAAGAAGGAGAAAGGGAAAGAAAGAAGGAGAAAGGGAAAGGAAGAAAGAGAAAGGGAAATAAAAAAGGAGAAAGGGGAGAAAGAAGAAGAGAGAGAGGGAAAACAGGGAAAGAAAAAAAAAAAAGAAGAAAGCATAGTGAAACAAAAGAAATGAGGGAAAATTTAGTACCAAAACCCCGGAGTTTCCGGGGGCTCCCCCGCAGTGGCTTTCACTGTAGACCCCCTTCAGCGGCCCTAAGCCAGAACCCTGGGACCCACCCGCTAAGGGCTTCATAACAAGCAACTCGCGGTGCGGGCTCACCTCCGCATATTCTATTCCAAGACTTAGTTACCGGGATATTTTCGGCTCTGCCCCCCCCCCCCATCCAATACAGGCAGAGAGCGTAAGATTTCAATTCAATTCAATTCAATTCAACTTTTATTGATTTGTAATCCAGACAAATTGGATTATTCTCAATTTTTTCACAAACATCAACAAAAATTTTAGAGTGGGAAATGACAGCGCAAAAACGCCGGAGCTTCCGCGCTTTGCGCGGGAGAGGGAAACTCCCCCCCCCCCATCCCTGCCCCCCCCCCCCCCCTAGGGAGCACTACCGTCCCCCTAAAATGAAATCCTAGTTACGCCGCAGAAGATAGACTTTATCACGGACAACTAATAATTCAAAGAAACGTCGGAGCTTCCGCGCTTCGCGCGGAAGTAGGGAAACTCCCCTCTCCCTGCACCCTCCCCTCTAGGAAGCACTAAATTCGTAAATTCCAGGGGTTAGGGGGATCTATCACCCCCACTTGGGGGAGAGGGGGATGGTGTGTACAAATTTCTCCCCCCCCCCCCCCATGCAGACACACTTTTTAAGGAAGAAAATATATTTCAATTAATCAGTAAGTAAAAATTCTGAATATCTATCATAAACAACCATTATATTTTAGAATTTTTATTTGAAAATGCTATTGAAAACAAAAAAGTGGTTATTTTTGGCTCGCTCGCTTCGCTCGCTCATCAAAATGTTAGGATTTCCATCCAAAAATGCGATGAAAAGCGAGAAAAGTGGTTATTTTTGGCTCACTCGCTTCGCTCGCTCGCAAAATAGATATGAAAATGTGTGTGACAGGGAAAAAAATTGTTAAACAAGTTTTTCATCCCCCACTCCTCAAATTGGATTTACGCCGGTGGAGCACTACCGTCCTCCTAAAATGCAGTCCTAGCTACGCCACAGATTCTAGACATAGACTAGTTACCAGGAAATTTTGGTTTCCCCCCCCCCCCCGATAACAGGTACCTGTTACGCCCCTGCCTGCTACATGTGTGAATATTCCTCATTCATTTTTAAAAATGTATAACCAATATAATGAAAAATATAAGAGGATCGAGTCCCAGGGGCGTAACAGGTACCTGTTATCGGGGGGGGGGGGGGACAGAGCCCAAAATTTCCCGGTAACTAGTTTATGTCTATGCATTTTAGGAGGACGGTAGTGCTCCACCGGCGTAAATCCAATTTGAGGAGTGGGGGATGAAAAACTTTTTAAATGATTTATTTCCCTCTCACACACATTTTGATATCTATTTTGCGAGTGAGCGAAGCGAGCGAGCAGAAAATAACCACTTTTCCGGTTTTGACTCGCATTTTCGAATAAAGATTCTAAAATATGACGGAAGAGCAAAGTGAGCGAGCCAAAAATAACCACTTTTCTCGATTTTGATCGCATTTTCGTTTCGAAATCCTAAGATTTTGATGAGCGAGAGAAGCAAGTGAGCTAAAATAACCACTTTTTTGTTTTCAATAGCATTTTCAAATAGAAATTCTAAAATATGATGGTTGTTTATGATAGATATTCAGAATTTTTACTAACTGATTAATTGAGATATATTATCTTCCTGGAAAAGTGTGTCTGCATTGGGGGGGGGGGGGGGGGTGGGGGATTTGTACACACCATCCACCTTCTCCCCCAAGTGGGGGTGATAGATCCCCCACCGCCGGAATTTACCCCAATCTATTGCTCCCTATAGGGGAGGGTGCAGGGAGGGGGATTTTCCTCGATGTTTCTTTGAATTGTTAGTTGTCGGTAATTTCTTCTGCGGCGTAACTAGGATTTCATTTTAGGAATGCGGTAGTGCTCCCTAGGGGGGAGGGTGCAGGGAGGGGGGAGTTCCCCCCCCCCCTCCCGCGCAAAGCGCGAAAGCTCCGACGTTTTTTCGCTGTCAGTTCCCGCTCTTCTTACGCAATGTGCCTGTTATACGGGAGGGGGGGGGGGCATACGCATAGCCAAAAATTTCCCGGCAATTAAGTCTAGAATCAGAGGTGTAGCTAAGATTTCATTTTAGGAGGACGATAGTGCAAAGCGCGCTCCCTAGGCATGCTAGGGGGAGGGTGCAGGGATGGTGATTTTCTCCTCCCGCGAGAAGCGCGGAAGCTCTAACGTTTCTTGAAATTGTTCGTTGTCTGTTTCCGGTCTCTTACATTCTCTGCCTGTTATCGGGTGGGGGGGGGGGGGGGGCAGAGCCGAAAATTTCCCGGTAACTAAGTCTAGAAATAGAATATACGGAGGTGAGCCCGCACCGCGAGTTGCTTGTTGCGAAGCCCTTAGAGGGTGGGGCCCAGGGTTCTGGCTTAGGGCCCCTGATGGGGATCTACTGGGAAAGCCACTGCGGGGGGTCCAGGGAGTGGAGCCCCCGGAAACTTCGGGGTTTTGGTACTTAATTTTAATTTTTCCCCCTTTTTCCTCTTTTCCCTCTCTCTCTCTTCTTCTTTCTCCCCTTTCTCCTTTTTTCTTTCCCTTTCTCCTTCTTTCTTTCCCTTTCTCCTTCTTTCTTTTCCTTTCTTCTTCTTTCTTTTCCTTTCTTCTTCTTCCTTTCCCTTTCTCTTTTCCCTTTCACCCTTCCTTTTTCTTCCTTTCCGACCCTTTCATTTTTTCCCTGTGGTTTGGTGGATTTTCCTGCTAAAATCCTTCAGGGGGGCACTCTGCCCCCGTGCCCCCCAGCTGTTACGCCACTGGGATCGACCCTAAATCTAGGCGAACCTTTTTATTTCCCCTGTTTTACATCATCACAAATTTCCATCGAAATCAAACAGAACTAAGGATGCAACGGGGAAAGCTTCAGCCAAAGCTTCGACCCCACACAAAAGTAATACAGAGCGCATCATAATAAGGTGAACATTTTTAATTTGATTTTTATAAAATGACAATTTTTGCAGAATTCATACTAATTTCATACAGAAAATATTTTGGGATCTCGCGGACATTCTTCAAACATAATTTATTTAGATAATCAAAACGTAAGACATTGCATATCAAACAGAATACATCTAGATTATATATTCCATATAATAATTATATAGGGAAATAAGCAAGGGGGCAGTTTGAATCGGTCGCTGGCATTCACAAAAAATCTCCGAGAAGAGACTGAAGAACAGAGTCTAAATTTTATCCATCGAAAAAATAATTCATTATTAACGTGCCTTTGACCACAACAGACAGCAGTCTTCTTGCAGACTATCCCCGGCCCACAATGTTATATTCCTTATGCATAATTATATACATAGGGAAATAAGAGTGGAGGAGGGGCAGGGACAGTTTGAATCGGTCCGCTGGCGTTCACAAAAAATTCTCCCAGAAAAGACTATACCGGGGCCAGTCCCAGAAAAAGCGGCACGGCGGATTTTCTGTACTTCACCTTCGAAAGGTATATTTTTCTACATCATTGGGTATACAGCATCCTCTACCGAGAAGAATGATACCGCTATCACTGAATTTGGTGAAGTAATTTTGATTCTATGCCCATGCCTTAAAATACAGTCATTTTCAAGTTTTGGGAGAGAGATGAGAGCAAAATTGTGTCGGGGATGCCTTTCATAATACGATGTTTGAGGGAAGTCCACTGATGCATGTAAATAAAAAAAAAAACATGCAATATGAAAGGCACAATTCTTCTCTCATTTGTCGCAAAAAAAAAAAACATGCGAAATTTGAAAATTACTGTATTTTAACGGGGATTTTAATCAAGGATTGTATCATTATCTCCTAATAATGTAACATTTTCCCGGATATTCCTGATTTTGATACCCTTTTTTTCTGATTTTACCTGTTTTTGATACCCTAAACTGGATCCCCGGGTTCCCCGCCCTGTGCTGCAAAACGACCCTTTTTCTAATAGACGTTTTTGTTTACGTGGATGATGTACAGGCATCAATGAGACATACCCCCCCCCCCCCCGGGGTCATATCATATGCATTCCACGAGTAATAATAAGACAAAGGAAGGTGGGGGCGGTTTGAATAGGTCCACGAGAGTTTACAGGAAATAAAGTTTACAGGTTTACAGGAGAGGGCAGGGGAGAGTTTGACTAGGTCCGCTAGCGTTCACAGGAAATACCTAAAGAATGTGAAAGTTGAAGAGCAGGGTTTAATCTATCGACAAATAATATTTTATTTAAAGTTATGTGCCTACAGCCAAACCTATTTCAGAATCGGTTAATTTTTCATTTAAGCTTTTCCCTCAGACTGTCATCTCATATTATATTCCACATGTAATATATAAGGGACTAAGGAAGAAGAGGGGGCAGCTTGAATAGGTCCACGAGAGTCAACAGGAAATGCCTAAAGAAACAACTATGTGGAAGTTGAAGAACAGTGTCTAAACAATCGAAAAAATAACATTTCGTTAAAAGTTATTTGCCTATGGCTATATAGTAGACTACTTTTCCCTCAGACTGTCGTCTCATAATTATATACCACGTGTACCTTGGGACTGAAAGGGGGGGGGGGGGGTCCATGGCCACTTCACCGAAGGCCTGCGAGGCAGATAATTTTACATGGCATTCACTCGGACGACATAATCCTCCGCCGACATCTGCAAAGCCGACAAATTAATGCTACCAATTATTGCTTGGCCGACACTTTTTTACACCAATGATATCATGATAACTGAGATTACAGCATGTCATACCCATTTCAGAATCGGTTAATTTTTCATTTTAGATTTTCGCTATATTATAGCGAGGGTTTTTAATATCTTTCAAAGAGGTACTTGTGAGGGGTGCAAGTGAGGTGGTAGGACTACTCTTTTGGAGGACAACACGCCCCCGGACGACTCCACAGGGCCTATATCTGACATTACCCTGGAGGACGGTTTCCCCTGAGGACAACTCTCAGAAGAACGGCTCTCCCTGAAGGCACCAACTTTTCCAGAGAAAAATTTATTTAAGTCAATGATTATCATTATCAAGTTTGTCACTGGCGGAGCTGGACAAAATGGCGGAGCTAGTGCTTCCTTGGGAGTGAATTTTTTTTACGCTATTGCCAATCGAAACTTTTGTGTATGCTCAGAAACTGTAATTGATCAACATGTGAGTTTAGGAGGAACTTCAGATTCACAACGGAGGAAAAGATGATCACAAACTAAGGAGCTTTTTGGACAATTTTTTTGACTGATCTCTCTGTAAGTTTACCACAGTCCCACCCATTGAATTTTCTGCATTGTTGTTATGAGCTATGAGCAAGGCACACGCATGTTGATGTATGCATATGGTATGGTCTGGACACTTTTTTGTTGATGTTGTGTAGTCATCGACAGCCAACCGATAGTCTTCATCCCATACCTCAACCATTTAAGAACTAGTCTGTGTGAAAACAGTAATTTTAGCCAGCAAACTCTAGTCTAGAGTATACTTTCTGCCAGCAACAATGAGTACCGGAAACAATTCTCATCCAACCACTGTGTCCACTAGACAGTCATCTGCCATTGTATGCCAAGTGATAAAGGAGTTGTTGAAGAATGATGACTATATCAATATGTTAAATAGTGCTGTAATGAATGCTGTTGATAAGGCCCTAACAAACTTCAAAGTTCAAGTTGATATACTTGAAGGCCAGATGCATGACCTACTGAATAAAGTTGAGAGCAAAGACCAAGAGATCGCTATGCTGAAGCAGAAGCTGAGTGATCAAACAAATCATATTCAGACCATTCAACATGCCCAATCAGATCTCGAACAATATTCCAGACGAAATTGTCTACGCATATTTGGAGTGAAGGAGACACCGGGTGAATCTACAGATGCCATCGTCTGCAATATTGCTAAGGAGAAGTTGGGCATCACCATCACACCTACCATCGACATAGATCGCAGCCATCGAATCGGAAGAAAGATCCCAAATCCAGATTCCCATAGACCCATTATAGTGAAGTTTACATCCTACAGGAAGCGACATGAGGTACTGCAAGCAAGAAGAAAAATGAAAGGGAGCGGAGTGTCAATCCATGAAGACCTCATCAAGCGAAATGTTGACCTTCTTCGCATGGCCTCTCGTCATGAACATGTCATTAATGCATGGTCTTCAGATGGACGTATTATTGTAGAACTTCCAGCAACTGGTGGAAAGCGATGTACAAAGCTTATACGAAGCGAAGATGACTTGAAGAAAGTGAACTCAACTTCCTGAACTGAATATAGTATTCCTGACTTGTATAGAAAAAAAAAACCCCAATAATATTAAATAGTTATTTTCCTCCATAAAGAAGCTAAATGTTGACCTTCTTCGTATGGCCTCTCGTCATGAATATGTTATTAATGCATGGTCTTCAGATGGTCGTATTATTGTAGAACTTCCAGCAACTGGTGGAAAGCGATGTACAAAGCTTATACGAAGCGAAGATGACTTGAAGAAACTGAACTCAAGTTCCTGAACTGAATATAGTATTCCTTACTTGTAAAGAAAAAGAGAGAAAAAAAAAAAAAGATGATAATACTAAAACAGTTATTTTCCTCCATAAGGAACGAATGATAGTCAATGATGATATGAATTTCCTTGACTTTCTCAACACATGTTGAAGGTGTACCACTTTACATCTATATTTTAGTAGATATTTTTAATTTAAAATAACACTCGTTTAAAAAACTGTGTGCGTAATTTTATGTGCAAATTTGTATTATGTCTCTATGTAAGTGTCGTCTTTGTATTAGGCAACGTAATATAAATCAAAACAATTCACCATGTAATGAATGTGTATTATGTCAAGATAATTATAATGATGATGATATTGATGAGATTTCTTCCTTATTAGAAATAAATGATGAATATTTTTCTGTTCATGAATACAAAGAAAATGTGTTAGATAAAGTTGCGATTTCAAATTTAAAACTATACCACTATAATTGTAGGAGCTTGAGATGTAATTTTGAATCATTTTTGAATGATTTTAATGTTATAGAAGATCCTACTACTGTAGTTGGAGTCTCAGAAACATGGCTCAAAGAAAATGACTTGCAATTTATTGGAATCTCACATTTTGAATTTATAGGAAATTGCAGACAAAACAAGAGAGGAGGAGGTGTTGGTCTTTACATATCCAAAAGATTAAGATATAAAAGAAGGTTTGATTTAGATATTTTTCGTGACAGTGTAGAAAGCATATTTATTGAAATTGTTACTAAAGTTACCAATGTAATAGTTACTGTATTGTATAGACCGCCAGGTCAGAAGGTACAGGATTTTCTAGATGCAATACAACCAAGTCTGAATATTATTGAAGGAGAAAAGAAAGAGTGTATAGTAATGGGAGATTTCAATGTCGATGTATGTAGTAAGGAAACAAGTGTCCAGGATTTTCTAAACATGTTTCTTTCATACTCATACATTCCACAAATCTCTAAACCAACACGTGTGACTACAACTTCAGCTACAGCTGTTGATAATATTCTATATAATCATGTTGAAAATATTATTAGAGCTGGAATTTTAACAACAGATGTTAGCGATCATTTGACACCTTTTATGATTGTTGGTCTAAATGATCAGGTTGATACAGTGTCACATGAATATGTGAAAGTTGATTATAGTGACAAAAACATTGATAGATTTTGTTTACAATTGAACCTTACTGATTGGACATGTCTTTATGATATACATGACGTTAACAAATGCTATGACACCTTTTGGATATTTTTAAACAATTGTATGATGAATATTTTAAGACTGTCATAGTAAAAAAGAAGGATGATAATAAAGCTAAACCATGGATGACTAAACAATTAAAACAAAAAATAAAAGAAAAAAATATTTTATATAAGAAATTCATTAAAAAACCTACATTATATCGACATGATACTTATAAAAGAAATCGTAATTTTATTAATAGTATGATTCGAACAGCAAAACGAGAATATTATCAGAAAAAGTTTGAATGCGCTAAACACAATATAAGATCTTTATGGAATATGATTAATGAAGTAATGAACAAAAAAAGGCCTACAAATGATGATATGAGAATTGAACACAATGGTCAAATTTTTACAGAAAAACAAGATATTGTTAAGATTTTTAATGATTATTTTGTTAGTATTGGAAAAAAAATTCAAGACAGCATAGTAGCTGGACGTTCAGATCCTAAACTAGACATAAGTCACTGGTTAAAAGGAAATTACCCTTCGTCTATGTTCTTTTGTCCAGTTAAAACTTGTGATGTTATTAAAATTATTAAAGGACTAGATGCTAATAAAAGTCAAGGTTATGATGGTATCCATCCAAAAGTAGTAAAGCATTCTGCCTTTGCAATAGCCCAACCACTGTGTTATATCATTAATCTCTCAATTGAACATGGTGCTTTCCCAGATTCTTTGAAACTTGCCAAAGTTTTACCTGTCTTTAAAAGGGAGATAAAACTCATTTGAATAATTACAGACCCATTTCTGTTTTAAACTGTTTTTAGCAAGATCTTTGAAAAAATACTTTGTGATCAAATGATGACATATCTTGAAAAGAATAATATACTATATGAGAGACAATATGGGTTTAGAAAGAGACACAGTACTCATCATGCCCTTTAGATCTTACAGAAAAGATTGCCAACGCTTTTGAAAATAAAAAAATTTTGATTGGACTTTTTTAGACCTTTCGAAAGCCTTTGACTGTATGGATCACCGTATTTTAATGAAGAAATTATATTTTTATGGCTTCCGGGGTATTGCAAATGACTTAATAAGTAATTATCTATCTAACAGGAAACAGTTTGTTAGCATTGGAAATTTTACTTCTTCTGGCAATGCCATTTCTACAGGCATTCCCCAAGGTTCAAATCTCGGCCCTCTTCTCTTTCTGTTATATGTGAATGATTTACCGAACTCTAGTGATATATTATCTTTTATTTTATTCGCAGATGACACAAGCCTTTTGTTTCCGATGATAATCTAGTAAGAGCATCAAATTGCATCAATATTGAGTTACGAAAAGTTCATTCTTGGTTTTTTGCAAACAAATTGTTACTTAATTTCGATAAAACAAATTTAATAATTTTCAAAACAAAAAATAAATGCCTGGATTTAAGTCAAATTAAAATATATATTGATGATAATGAAATACAAATGACAGAATCTGTAAAATTTCTTGGTGTGAAATTGGACAATAAATTAATTTGGAAAGATCATGTAGATGAAATTTCTCGTAAGATATCCTGTGTCATAGGAATATTGAGTAGAATTAGATATATTTTACCAATGTCAGTTCTCCTGAAATTATATAATGCTATGATCTTGCCACAGTTGAGTTATTGTAACATCATATGGGGAAATTGTCCAAAATACTTATTACAGAGGTTATATTTGTTGCAGAAACGTGCTATTAGAATAATAACAAAGTCATCATACCTTGCCCATACAACATAATTTTTAAAAATCTCAATATATTAACAATATTTGACCTGAATGTGTACTGCGTTGCCATATTTATGTATCAGTATTTTAAAAATGTTTTGCCTGAATGTTTTAATGATTTATTTATTTTTCAAAAGGCAGTCAATAAATATGCAACAAGAAACTATAATGATCTATACTTGCCAAAGTACAAATATGATTTTTCTCGTTCCATTATTAATTATAGAGGACCTATTATTTGGAATAATTTGAAATCAGAACAGAAATCTTATCAGTCAATGTCTCTTTTTAAAAGACAATACAAATCATATCTTATTAATCAATCGTTCATTAAATAGACTTTCAGTTGCCTGGTTTTTTTGCCCTTTTGTATTTGGTGTATACTTTATTTATTTATTGTTATGTTATGTTCGGGGACTAGCCTTGATAGGCCTTTGGCCTTTGCTGGTCCCCTGCATCCGGTACTTGTATGTTGTGCTTTCATTTGTTGTAATTGTTATCTCTAAAATTGTATTTTGCTTTTTTATCCCTTTGCCTCTTTATAATACTTGTAAATATTGTTTTATCATGTTAAATGTATGATTTTATCTTGGATGCAATAAAAGGCCATATCGGCCAATCAATCAATCAATA
>JAPZVO010001412.1:0-17832 GCA_029962745.1 Echinometra lucunter | reverse complement strand
TCATGCATAAAATTTTGATTTAATAAACCATAAAATTCACTCAGCAAACCTAAACTGATTGCAACTGATCATGAATTCATCATATCACCGTCAATTCTGTAACCTCCGAAGGACTCACCTCTCACAAATTGAAAGGTGCAATTCCTGCGCAACCTAATTTTCATATCCTTTACAAAAGTGAGCAGTGCTCACCCAAGCATGAATTATTTTCGGCCTTTTTGGTCTCATATGAAAGTTGAGTCCATGAGCTATCCGTACATATAAACCCTTTTCTTCCAGAATCATGTATTTTTCATTTGGCAGCCATTTCAAAAGTGTAAAGTTTTTTTGGGGGACGCACTGTATAGTCTTGAGATTTTATTTGGGCATAATTATGAATATAAAAAAACAATACTCAGGTAATGTGAACGCTTATACACTAATCAACATTTAGAAGGGCCGAGGAGTGACTACATTTTCAAAATGGTAGATTAACATTTTGATGATGATGCAGGATTCAACGCTATAAGGTTGGAATCCAGCAAGTGTTAATCTACCATTTTGAAAATGTAGTCACTACTTAAGAGAACATAATTTATATCCAATTTCAAACTGATTTTTAAAGTGCATGCCATGAAGGGTGAAAGAAAAGGGCGAAAATGGATTGAAAAATAGAATAGCATTTAGAGGAGAGCCGGGAAGGAGAGTGTGAAAGGGAGAGAGAAGAGGAAGAAAGGGAGAACTGAGAAGTGTATGGATGCAGAGAAAGATAGGAAGAGGGGTGGAGGAAGGTGGAGAGAGTGGGAAATAGGAATTTATTTCAAGAGCGAAACAGACGCCAAGAGATATGAATGTCCAGTGACTCTATAGTCTTGAGATTTTATTTGGGCATAATTATGAATATAAAAAAGCAATACTCAGGTAATGTGAACGCTTA
This sequence comes from Echinometra lucunter, assembly GCA_029962745.1. Lineage (NCBI taxonomy): Eukaryota > Metazoa > Echinodermata > Echinoidea > Camarodonta > Echinometridae > Echinometra > Echinometra lucunter. The sequence goes on along the minus strand of JAPZVO010001412.1, from coordinate 16,916 downwards.
TACACTAATTAAAATTTAAAGGGGCCGAGGAGTGACTACATTTTCAAAATGGTGATTAACATTTCGATGATGATGCAGGATTCAACGCTCTAAGGTTGGAATCCAGCAAGTGTTAATCTATCATTTTGAAAATGTAGTCACTATTTGGCCCTTTTAAATGGTGATTTAACATTTTAGTTTTTAGCGTGTATATAGATGTCCAGATAAAGAGCCAGAATATTCCACAACATTGCTATCACACCCACGCACCCACACACACACATCTTTAAGGTTTTTTCGCATGTTACATACATGCATATCAATATTTATACATCACTTTACACGCTCAAAGTGCAAATAAACTAGAAAAATGTGAATTGTTAATGGTTATCGTGCAAGGTACGGAATTTCACACGGCTGTGAGTCACATTAAGACTAGAGCATATACTCGCCTGGTACGGGTGCGGTATGCCTTTGCAGCTGGAATATGACAACCTCCACCTCACCCTTTTCCTAAATAGAAAATACTGAGGCTTTTATTGGACGTGTCAGGTAACATAGCATAAGATAAAACATTCGCCTTACATACAAAGTGAGGAAAAACAAATAGGTGGTCCAGAATGAAGAAGCATAATTGAAAATAGAAGATCTTCAAATAAGCACGCACGAACGAATACGCACACACAATTTAGAATTATTTGATGTTACTTAATGTTGTGTAATTCATATTATACATAATATTTAGACAGTCATGAATAACACAGCCATTCTCCATGAGGATGAGACAAATCCAGTTGTTGCTTACAAGAAGGACCGTAGTCTACGCAATTTGCTGGTGCACTTAAGGATATTGCCATCTACACTCAACAACGAAGAGAATCACGGGACCGTCACACACACACACACACACACACACACACACACATTTTTAAGGTTTCCTCGCATGTTACATACATGCATATCAATATTTATACATCACTTTACATGCTCAAAGTGCAAATAAACCAGAATAATGTGAATTTTTTAATGTTTATTGTGCAAGGTATGAAATTGTACATGGCTGTGAGTCACATTAAGATTAGAGCATATACTCGCCTGGTACGGATGCTGTATGTCTTTGCAGCTGGAATATGACAACCTCCACACCCACCCTTTTCCTAAATAGAAAATACCGAGGCTTTTATTGGACGTGTCAGGTAACATAGCATAAGATAAAACATTCGCCTATCATACAAAGTGAGGAAAAATCAAATAGGTGATCTAGAATGAAGAAGCATAATTGAAAATAGAAGATCTTCAAATAAGCACGCACGAACGAATACGCACACACAATTTAGAATTATTTGATGTTACTTAATGTTGTGTAAAACATACTATTGGATCGAAGCCCCAATAATCAGAGAAGCAGAAGGAGTTCTCAATATGAAGAATAAAACCTGATCAATGACTAGTGGAATAAACAAGAAGGGGAGAAATTGTTTTTTCAGGGTAAAATGGGATTTGCAAGTATTTACCCACATTTTGGAAAACTGTGTGTTTATTGTTTAATTTAAATATTAAATTATTTATTAACTTAAATAACTTAAATCCTCTGAATGTTGAGTAACATTCTATCCACGTACAGTGCAGGCTTATCTTTTAAATAGGCTTTGACCGAATATTGGGCCCAATTAAACCCAGCCGATGATCGTTGAGTGTTATTGGGCGAAGATATAAGAAATGTCCACAATAACAGCCAATAAAGTTTACAAGGACACTCACATTTCAAAATCATTATGAAAACCAACAATTTATATAGAAGGAGGGTGTGGGGGTGTGTGTGTGGGTTGTGTAGAAGTGCCGTAGTCGAGTGGTTAAAGGCGCTTGACTGGAGACGCGAAGGTCCGGGGTTCGATCCCCGGCACGGCACTTATGCCCTTGAGCAAGGCATTTTATCTACATCGCTGTTTTATCATATTTAAAAAAAGTGATGGCTATATGCATATTGATACCAACGTGTGTGTGTGTGTGTGTGTGTGTGCGTGTACATCATTGATCGTCCGAGACCAATTGTATGAAAACACACCTTTTGTCCGAGGACAAAATCTACGTCCGAGGACGTAAAATGCTGTCCTCGGAAGGACTAGACGTGCAAAATGATATTCTACGTCCGAGGACGCATCTGGCCCGATATTAGGCCTGTCCTCGGACGTTCGAAAAGTATGGAGTTGACACACATAACACTCCCGTCGATGCAGCAACGTGTGTGTGAAAAAAAGTTAAGAGCGCCCCCTGTGGACACACAGATCCTGGCGATCGCGCGCGCGATTATAAGCAGCTAGCGCGCGCTGCAGCAGACGATGCTAGACGACACTACTGCATCTCCTGCTCCCGCGGCGGAGCCTAGCGCCGCGCCGGCGGCGCGGCCGGGGTACTGCATGCATGCACTGTATGGATCCGGATTGTGATGTGTGAAAAGAGACTCGAGAGGTTATTGAGCTCGCCTTCGAGGACCGCTTGTTTCAACGATGTCAATGGTAAGAAAATTAGCGATACCGTCCGCAGATCTATTCATTCTTTTTTGTTTCAATTTCAAGTTTAAGATCATGGTCATGGTGAAAAAAAACGTGGCTACATCGTTAAATACTAGTACTAACGTTAGGTGTCCACTCGTTCGTTTGCACACACGCACCTGTGTACAAAAATAAGCCTGACGACGAACGACGATCCAACAACAGTTCCCAAAGGCAAAGGAGACTTCACTGCTTCGAAAATTATTTTTAAAATTGGGGGTATCAGTCAATGGACCTAAAGGGTTGATAATTATGGGTAAGCCAGCAGTTTTTAAATTATAATCTTATTTCAATCTTTAGGCTAGATCTAGTTTTCACTTCAATCATTTAATCAAAACTGTTGTTTGGGGAGGTTTTTTAATATTTTTTGTTCAATTGTTGATCGCCGGGTTGATTTGGACAAATTAAACCATTTCATTGAATTCAGTGTTTGGGAAGGCTCAAGGCAAGCTGTTTTGGGGGGCTAGGTGAGTACATTATAGGTCTATGCAGTGCCAGTGCCAGTGGCGGATCCAGGATTTCATGCCAGTGGCGATTGATGGGTCCTCAGCTTTAATTTTAGGTATTTCTTTTAGTTTTACCCTAAAAATTTGCTGACAAGCAAAGAAAAAAAGAAGGTCCTTGGTTTTTTTAGGTGTTTCTTTTACTCTAATGTTGAAAAAAAAAAGGTCCTCAGCTTTGGCGGGAGGGGGGGGGGGATCCGCCACTGATATGAGACTATTTCATAACCACAATGGAAAAAGAATAGGAAGGAGAAGGAGGAGGAGGAGGAGAAGAAGAAGAAGAAATTCCCAAGCAGGTTAAAGATAACAGAATTCAATCCTTTATTTCTAGGAAACTATGCACCATCAGACTGAATCAGGCATGTGAAATTTCCGGTTTTTGAAATCATTTTCTCACGTTTTTTTTTTTTTTTTTTTTTCACTTTCCGCATTTTTTACTCACTGGGTGATGAAAAACACAGTCTAGTCTCGTACCATGCTTTTTGTCAAAATATAAACATATTTTGAACTGCTCATTACGTGAGCAATTATTATTCATGTCTAAAAACACCACGCAAAAGATGTCAAACCTGCAGTATTTGCCATTTTCAAATCTTGCTCACTCAGGCATGAAATTTGGTGCACAACTCATTTGAAATACATGTACATGTATTTGGTAGCGAATAAAATTTATGTTACATACCTTCAAACGCAGAAAACTAAGTATGTTCCAATATCATTGCATCAAAGTCATAACATCGGGCTTGTGAACTTTTAAAAAATGACAGTTTTGCATTTAGGTCATGTTCACTGAAGCATGACTTGGTGACTCTCCATAATTTCTGCACAAAGGGTTGCTAAAAAGTTTAGCTACATGGATACATGTATATGATCAGAGTTTCATAACTCCTCGTTAAAAAATAATTAGTTTGTTTTAGGGGGACATACTTTTTATGGACAGTTTAGATCTAGACTATAGACCTGATAAGTGTTAAAAGATTAGGGTCTAGACCCTAAACTTTGAATTCAAAAGGACATACCGATGGCACAGCCCCTCCATGTCACGGCGTAAATCCACAGAGCTTGGCAGCTTCGCGGTACAGCTCTGTGGAGTTACGGAGCTTTTTACACTTATGATATCTATAGGCTAGATTCAGGGAAAAAAATACAGGAGGGTAAAGGCGATTTGCCCCAAAATGTCAAAAATAGCCCTTGTAAGTTGCAAAAGAGCCCCCATAAATTGCTATTAGATTCAATAGAGAATTGAATTTGGAATGAACAGAAGCAGGAAAAAATAGCCCCCATACAGAAATATTTTTTTTCCCCCTGGACTAGATATGAATAGATATCTATTCGAAAGAAATGTTTATGTTCTAGATTCTAGAGAAAAAGTAAAAAAAAAAAAAAAAAATGAAATGATATGTTACTTTATATATGCAACTGGATGTTCATGTACAGCATTTCATAATCCCATTTTGACAGAGTATTCCAGGACAAAAAAAGCGGCGTGTCCGCATCTCACCCAATCTTATGGCAGAGCATTGGTGCAAGCTGGGAAAAGATCAAGAAGGCTTTAGGAAGGTTTTTCTCAACGATGACATAGGTACACATAGATTATCTCTTATGTAGTTTAAGGAGTGACAGTATTGAACTGGTCAATGGATGTGCAAGACATGGGATCAAGGGCTACATGTACTTAAGGAGGGGTAATCTTCCTCTATGTAGACCCACAGGGGATCATCCTTTGTGGGGGGGGGGATGCTGGATGTCAAGCAATCTGCATGATTATGCCTAAGGTACATGTATTAGACTGTCCAGGTGACCTACTTTTTGCTGTCTAAACAAAGTGCAACTGCATTCATTCACCCACATTGTTCGGGGGGGGGGGGGGTGTACATTGGGTTAGTGGGACTTTGCATTCCTAACTCCTCTGGGATGAATTAACAACAACAACAGAAATTACTGTACTAAAAAGCACTTTTAATTCAGGATGATGTTGTATAAGGCCTCTTGTCTCCCCCCCTAAAAAGGTTACAAAAAGAGCTAGAAATTGACAGATAAGATGGTATCATTGGAATGTATCAAAGGGCTTATCTTGCAAGAAAGCATCATACATGTAAGTCCCTGTGTTCATTTAGAAATCTCAGTGGAGTCAAATGACAACATTATCAACTGTAGGTGGCTAAGTCTATATGGTAAAGTTGTTATGTTGTCACAGTATGAATGGTCTCAGGAGAGGTTTCAAATTTCACCGTTTCCCTGGCAACCAGTACCATAGATGAAATACTTTATATGCTACTTATGAGAAACCGGAATAGTGTGAATAAATATGTAAAGGATGAATCACTAAGGACTGTCCAGGGAGGCAGAAATTTCTCCTGGCCAAGGGCAGCGGGCTGTAAAATCAAGGCAAATGATAATGACCACATGCAAGGCCATACGCAGAATTTTTTCCAGGGGGGGGGGGGGGGGGGGGCAAAACAACTTCAAATTTTGAAACACACCCCCCCCCCCCCCCCATCTTGCCTTGCTGTGTATGGCCATGATTGCATGAAATGTACTGTTGAAAACTTTGTTTGCAATAAGTTTTATAAAAATATAAACTTTTTTAAAATGCAGTTTTTCTCCTCCATTTCTAGGACATGGACTTGTGACCACACGACCATTTCTTAAGGGAGAATTCCTCCTTGAATATCGTGGAGCTCTGTCCATTGCTAATGATGAAGATGAAGAGAATGTGGATTACATTTTCCATTTTTCTCACAGAAATACTGAGTATCGGTCAGTAATTTGAAATAGTATATTTTATTGACTCTAATATGTTCAGTGTATGCTGGTTGACATTTGCATGCTTTAGAATTTATTATTTTAGTGTTTTGGATAGGTCAATTCTCGACAGAGCAAATAAATGCAATCCGTTAGCTACCTAGCCAAAACAAGAACAAAATCCCCGCCCCACCATCACCAACCTGAAAGGGAAGATTTGATGACATGAAATATTTTACTAATTTATTTTACTAATTTAATTGCACTGTAAGCAGATTTTCACTAGTTCATGGATAAATGTTAGGCACCTTATCAAAAGTCAGAGCCCATTTGGAACATGGTTTTTTAGCATCTCTCCTGCACAGCGTCTTGCTCAAGCTCCCATTTCTGTATAGACAAAACAACAGGGGATTGGGAAAGCCGATGTAAGTAAAAGAACAGTCAAGGAGAAGATGATCAAAGATGCAGGACGAGACTTTTGATAAGGTGCCTTATTCAGTCTTTCAGACTGTGTTTCCTAAAGTGCTATGATTACTTGAAATATCATGGATGTGAAGAATTATTCTTTATTCCCTTTATTTAGATTTGTATTGTCTGTCATATGGTACAAAGCTAAGGAATGTCCTGTTTGTTTGAATATTTTTTTTAAAGCCTCTGCAGACGAGGTCTGGAGGGAGCATTAAAGCATTGCACCTGTCTGTCCTTCTGTTCATCTGTCCTTCCGTCTCCAAATTGGTTTCCATGGGATATCGGTCTGATTTCAATAATTGTTGGTTAGAGGGAGAAGAAACTAAAATACAAAGGTCACACTTCATTATATTTACAAATCGGTCAAAATGTGGTTTCCCATCCATATAACTGCTTAAATGTTTGATGAAAATTTTATTTTTTGGTACATGTATATCACTTGTTTTTGTATAATGATCTGGAGAGAGAATTAACCGTTGCACCTGTTAGTCTGTCCGTCCCCCAAATTGGTTTCCGCTCGATAGCTTGAAAAATATTGGACAGATTTGAATAATTTTTGTTGTGTGGGTACATCACACTAAAATACAGGTCGTTTGAATTTGGAGTCGGCAGGTCACAGCTCATTCTATATGTGCATTGGTTTCCACGCAATAAATTGAAAAATCTTGGACAGATTTAAGTATTTTTGGTGTGTAAAATATCACTCTGAAATACAGGTCAAGTTTTAATTCAAAGTTGGCAGGTCAAAGGTAAAAGGTCACAGCTCATAATATATGCAAATTGCTTTCCATGCGATAACTTGAAAAATATTAGGCAGATTTTAGTAATTTGGAGTATAGGTAGATCACACCAAAACACAGGTCAATTTTTGAATTCAGAGTTTGCAGGTCAGAGGTCAGAGGTCACAGTCCTATATATGCAAATTGATCAACATCTCTTTTTCACACAAAAGAACTAAGAAATGCTTACTAATCACATTAAGCTGGGGCATCCGTGTCCTATGGACACAACACAGCTTTTCTAGTTCATTTTTCATTTTAGTGCAGTGGTTTACCATTTGGGACAGATAGGGGAGTTGAGAACTTCCAGTAAGTATACTAAAGTTCCTGTTCTTGGTATGTTCACTCTCTCCAGGATTGATGCATCAGATAGCAATTCTTGCCTGGCAAGGTGGGTCAACGATGAACACATCCGTCCAAATAGCATCATGAAAAAGGTCACATTTGATGATAGCTTCCCCCATCTGTGCCTGTTTGCTTTGGTGGACCTTAAAGAAGGTGTTGAGCTGACATACGACTATGGAGTAGAGAATTTACCATGGCGACAGGTAAATGAATATATATGTTTTTGTTTGCTTATTCTAATGTATGCACTTGTTAAAAGGTGGACCTTAAATGGGAAAACTTGCTTATAAAGTAACCTAACATTAGTAGACCTTTGACATTCAAGGTAATTCCATTGTAAAAGAAAAAAAAAACTGCTGAACTTACCTAACACAGGTGGACCTTACAGTTTGTAAATGACTAAACTTAGCTATAAAAGTGGACCTCCCTTTGATAGACAGGTCCACATTTCAGAATAAACCCTCAAAAAAAGTCCTTTAGGCATTTTGTGTTAATGGTAATTTATCAATTGTTTCAAGGTAATTTGAGGGTGCTTAATCCAAAAAAATTGTTTGCCAAACTTGATTCTGATGCCTTCCTCCTTGAATTGGCCAAAAAAAAATGGCGGCAATTTTAACATGTTTTCCCTGTAACTTGACTTCTAGGGGTGAGTAGTTTGGAAATGGAGTCGTTACTATGTTTATGATACCTAGGATACCATAGATGCCTTATATGCACTAGCGTATCAGTGGTGGGGGGGGGGGGAGGCGCCGGAAAAGAAAAAAGGGGAAAGAAAAAGAAAGAAAAAGGGGAAAAGAAAAAACAGAAAAAAGAGGAAAGAAAGGAAAGAAAAAGAAAAAATGAAAAAAGAAAAGGAAAGATAAAAAAATACAAAGAAGAAAAAAACAGGGAAAGGAAAAAAAGAAGGGGAAAACGGAAAAAGAAGAAGAAAAAGAAAAAGAAAGACCACGGTTGTAGACAGGGAGCAGTTGCCCCCTCCCCAGATATTTTGAAAACTTACATTTTTTTCTGAAAATTTTAACAAAATTCACCAAAAGTATGCACCAAATCCTTCAATTTCACTGTTTAAAATGCAAAAGTGCCCTCATAACCTAGCTCCCCTCGCTTTTGAGTTGTTTTTTTTATGAAAAATTTTTTCGCTCGCTCATTACTCTCGCTCACCAAAATGAAATTAACATACTTTAAACATGATTGTATCCCCCCTCCCAACCTGCAACAATAAAACCAAGATTATGTACCAGTTATCATTAAAAGAAAAGTGATTTGTTTCTTTCACGCACTATGCTCGCTCGCCAAAATGAGATTAACATCCGGGGGTGGGCATAGGTCTCCTAAACTTATCTAACAAAGGTAACCCTACCACATGCATATAATGTGACCAATTTATATTGAAGAATATGTCTGGCCTATTTATGCAACTTTGAAACTATCAAGACAATGATGAAATGTTTCATGTCTTTTTCCCATGAATTGCAGTCTCTGGCCAAGGAAAAGCCAGTAAATGGAGGAAACAGCAAAAAAAATGATCAGGAAGATATGGAAGAATATGTGGTAAGTAATATCTGCAAAGGGTTTCTATAGGGATCCTCAGTAAATGTGCTCATATAGCTCAGCTATGATATGTCCACGTTTGAATGTAAACAATTTCTGTGTCACATTTGCAGTGCAATGTCCTCATACATTTATGGAAACAAGTTCATTGTTGCATTTGCAGTGTAATATTCTCACACATTTGTGCAAACAAGTGCTGTGTTCTGTAGTGTATCAGGGGGAGGGGCATGTCTACGCCCCTGCCAGCACACTGCACAAACAAAACAGTGGAGGGTTAAAAAAGAGAAAGGAAGAAAAAATAAGCAACTCAGCAATATAATGTCCTCGATCGTACAAGTATTTTAGGAGAGAAATAATGAATTTGACCAGTTAATATTTAAGAATATGTCCATATTATTTTTGCAACTATGAAACTATCAAGACAATGATGAAATGTTTCATGTCTTTTTCCCTTGAATTGCAGTCCACTGTGGCCAAGGAAAAGCCAGTAAATGGAGGAGACAGCGAAAAAGATGATCAGGAAGATACAGAAGAATATGTGGTAAGTAATATCTGCAAAGGGTTTCTATAGGGATCCTCAATAAATAGGCTCATATAGCTCAGCTATAATATGTCCTCGTTTGAATATGTAAACAATTTCTGTGTCACATTTGCAATGGAATGTCCTCATACATTTATGGAAACAAGTTCATTGTTTCATTGTTACATTTGCAGTGTAATATTCTCACACAGTTGTGCAAACAAGTGCTGTGTTCTGTAGTTGTTTTTTTTTTTTTTTTTTTTTGGGGGGGGGGGGTTATGTCTACACCCTTGCTGGCACACTGCACCAAAAATGCAGTAGAGAGAAAGAAAAAAGAAGAGAAATTAGCCTAGGAAGCACTGTAGTGTCCTCATTCATATGTATAAACAATTTCTGTGATGAATTTGTGGTTGTAATGTCCTCATATAGTTCTGTGTTTCATGTGCAACATCAATCTAAATAAGAACTGTTATGTAATGTCCCCATACTGTATCTAGTGAATTGCACAGACTTCAGTGCCATTCCAAAATGAATTGAGATGCCTAAGGCTAACAAACCAAAGGTTATTGACTCTTTTTTATTGATGGTAGCCTAGATTCCAGACAAAATGTTCTGAAAATGAAAGTGAAAATCCCAAAGATTTTTTCTGAAATGATATATTTTTTTAATATAACAATGCTTGTAGACTATTTATATTCCTGTAGATGCTCAGTGCACCAACTTTATAACATACTGAACATACGTCATATGAAATGATTTTGATGTATACTTTCAAAAGGACACATTTGCCTTGGAGGAAGGCTATGTAGAGAAGGGTGCCAAAATGGTGATATGTGAGTGGAAATGAACAATGTATATATATCTGCATACCTGTCTATGTGGATGGCCTATGAGGTCAGTCACACAGACAGTCTTTCATGACATTTTCTTAATTGAGAGCATATACAGAAAATATGACTTATGGAACCATTAATCCATATTCAAAACCTTGAAGTCAGACTTGGGGTTACAGGACTGTGTGGGGGTTAGGTGTTATCCTTTATTTTCTTCATATTCCTTAAATGTTTCAGCGTTGATTTAAGGCATACAAGCTTGACAAATTTACTTGTATACAGTAGAATTGTTACCCTCTTAAAGAGAAGCTTGAGCTCTGGGAAAGTGTGTGGTCCTATATACTCATTTCTTTGTGCAATGCACATGCCTTTTGGGGAAAGTAAGTGAATTTCTTATCAATTCGATAATCTCCAAATCTCACACAAGACATCTGTGTTTACATGCATATACAGCTAATTTACATAACTTTCCCATTGCTTTGAAACAGTTTCTTTCATATTTATGATTGTATGACCAGGGCCCTGTTTCATAAAACTTGTTATCAACAGCAAGTTGCAATAACTTTTATAAGCTACTGAAATACTTGCATCTGATTGGCCAAGAGCAAATTTGTCATAGAAATATGGCAGCTGTTACTGATAACAAGTTTTATGAAATGGGGCCCAGTTTATCTTTAAAGCTCCCACCTCGAAGCTTCTTTAATATCCTGACTTCCTCCATCACTGTCTTTTTCATGTTCTGTAATTAAAATATAGTTAATTTTAAACCACTGGCGACTGAATTCTTCAATTTCCATAGACTTTGTACAGGAGCCAGCTGGTTTCAGTAAACAATGAGAATAGCATGTATTCTGTAAATAGGCTATGTCTCTGTATTCATATTGCTTATCAATCCTGAAAGCTGAAATACATATACATGTATAATCTGAAATATAACTCCAGACTCCATGTCCGAATACAATGTCAGTCATGCAGGGGCTTTGATCAAATACAAATCTATCTTGATTTCACCTTGATTTTTTTTAAAGTAAATTTCCAAGAACATGAACAGCATGGCAATAAAGTATGTGGGCATAAAAAAAAAGTTCTAAAGAGCCTGGGCTAGTATTTGTTCTATCTTTTATCTCATCTTTACTCTTTTAATTGTCATGACAAGTTTTGAAGGCGAACTTGTGATAGGTTTGAACTGCGCGAAATTGCACCCATGGACCAGCACGCAGACAAAAGTGTGCGGTGTGAGCCAATGGAATGCGCTGTTTCTGATTGCTATGACAGTCAAAGTAAGATAAAAGATAAAACAGTTTTCAGAATACCGGCCCTGGAGATCATTGAGATGCTTTCACATTCCTGAAAAAGGGTCTCACTTTAACCTGTTATCCTTTAAAAGGGAAAGATGTGGGAAGATGCAGATGCCACTGTTTAGGTGGTGCTTGTATCACAAATGCTGGTACGATTCTTTCTACTCTTCATAGGGGAAAAACCCAGCAGAACAAAGATGTCAAAAGCTTCTTAATCTGACCATAGTCCCTCCTATTGAAAAGGTCTTCTTTTCAATGATCTTGACTGCCACCTTGCGACATGTTCCTTTCTCAAAGGCTAGCTTGGCCTGCCCGCATGCACCCCTGGAAACATGAAAGAAAGAAAGAAATCCAGAAGGGCATTATAAGCACTGAGGGGCATTGTAAGAAATCTGCTTCCCATATTTCAAAGCATTTACTTTTAATATGTAATGCAGTGGGTCTATCAATTTTAGAATAAAGAGCTTAAAGGGGACATCAACCCTGGCATCAACTTTCATTGAAAAAATGCAGAAAGATTTTGGAAAAGAAAGGTCAAAGGGGAAAAATTTGACAAATAATGAAAGAGTTGTAAAATGTTAAGTAATGAAGATTTACAAATACAAACAAAGATCAGAACTCCGGTTTTCCACCTAAAATCTAAAATCTCAACTTGTTTCTTTTACTTTCTTTCTTTTTTTTTTTTTTTGGGGGGGGGGGGGGGTTTAAAACAAACAATATCACAGCTTGTGGGTAACAAATAGATGTACATGTACTATCATCAAAACATAGTATTCTTTATTTGATTTTTCTCATACTTTCTCAACTTCTAAAGAAAGAACTCTGCCAGGATGGACTCTTTCTTACCACACGGTAACTCCATCTCAGAACATTGTAAAACAAACGGCATGAAGCCTTCCTTCATACACATGGTCACAATTCAAAGTACCCCAGTAGGTTTTATACATGTACTTAGTCTATTTTCAACATGTCCATACAGGATGAGTTTCACTTTTCCTACAAAAGGGGTGTAATTAATTAAAGAAAGTACATGTAATTGCGTCATGATGAGAGCCCTCCTTTGAATGAAAGGCAAGTTATAATTGAGCCATTGCTTGTGTCAAGTTCTGACCATGATATTTTAAAACTGAAATTAAATCATGTACAGTTTTGGATAACTGTGAAGAACCATTTAAACAGTGTGTAGGCTATTTACATTTTCAAACTAAAAAGGAAAAATGATTAAACAAAATAAATAGATTTAAAAGGGGAAATACCTGTATCTATCTAGTATCTTCTGCCATTCTGGTGCACTCCTCCAGTTGAAGTCCACTCCAGTTCTTAGCATTCTCTTGCCAGCTGATTCTGGGTTTGGCTCTCGGTCTTGCATTTTCTACTTTTCCCTCCAATATATCTTTTAAAGGCTTTGGTGCCTTTTGACATGACCAAAGTATTTGGCTTTTCTTTCCCTAACTAATCCTACCAATGCAGTTTGTTTACGCCCTTTCATAATGCAATGTTTCGTTATTGGTTTTCATTTGTTTCCAAGAGATTTTCTTCATTCTTCTGTACATCCACATTTGAAAAGATGTTAGTCTATTTTCCATGGCCTTGCTTAGTGTCCATGCTTCTGCTCCATACAGTAGGACAGAGCATACATAACAGTTTACTAGTCTTAACCTAACCTTTCTAACCTTTCTATATATGAATAAGTCCTTCATTGTCACAAATGTATTCTATGCCATTGCAATTCTTCATTTGATTTCTGCTTCACATCTGGCATCATCTGTGATTTGTCCTAAGTACATGTAGCTGTAGTTACTGACCTGTTCAATGTTACATGTAAATTTGTTGAAACTAGTTCATTGTTACATTTACAGTGTACATGTAATATTCTCACACAGTTGTTCAAACAAGTGCTGTGTTCTGTGGTATATGGGGGGGGGGGGGGGATGCATATCTACACCCCTGCGAATTAATATTAAAGAATACATCTTATTTGTGCTGAAACTCTGAAACTATCAAGACAATGATGAAATGTTTCATGTCTTTTTCCCATGAATTGCAGTCCACTCTGGCCAAAGAAAAGCCAGTAAATGGAGGAGACAGCGAAAAAGATGATCCGGAAGATACAGAAGAATCTGTGGTAAGTAATATCTGCAAAGGGTTTCTATAGGGATCCTCAATAAATATGCTCATATAGCTCAGCTATAATATGTCCTCGTTTGAATATGTAAACAATTTCTGTGTCACATTTGCAATGGAATGTCCTCATACATTTATGGAAACAAGTTCATTGTTGCATTTGCAGTGTAATATTCTCACACTGTTATACAAACAAGTGCTGTGTTCTTTAGTGTATCAGGGGCGAGGGGCATGTCTGCACCCTTGCCAGCACACTGCACCAAAAATGCAGTAGAGAGAAAGAAAAAAGAAGAGAAAAGAAGAGAAATTAGCATAGGAAGCAATGTAATGTCCTCATTCATATATATAAACAATTTCTGTGATGAATTTGCTGTTGTAATGTCCTCATAGAGTTCTGTATTTCAATGATTAAATGTTTCATGTCTTTTTCCCATGAATTGCAGTCCACTCTGGCCAAGGAAACCCCAGTAAATGGAGGAGACAGCGAAAAAGATGATCCAGAATATATGGAAGAATCTGTGGTAAGTAATACCTGCAAAGGGTTTCTATAGGGATCCTCAATAGATATGCTCATATAGCTCAGCTATAATATGTCCTCATTAGAATATGTAAACAATTTCTGTGTTAAATTTGCAGTGTAATGTCCTCATACATTTATAGAAACAAGTTTGTTGTTGCATTTGCAGTGTAATATTCTCACACATTTATACAAACAAGTGCTGTGTTCTGTACACAGGGGCGAGGGGCATGTCTACACCCTTGCCAGCACACTGCACCAAAAATGCAGTAGAGAGAAAGAAAAAAGAAGAGAAAAGAAGAGAAATTAGCATAGGAAGCAATGTAATGTCCTCATTCATATATATAAACAATTTCTGTGATGAATTTGCTTTTGTAATGTCCTCATAGAGTTCTGTATTTCAATGATTAAATGTTTCATGTCTTTTTCCCATGAATTGCAGTCCACTCTGGCCAAGGAAACCCCAGTAAATGGAGGAGACAGCGAAAAAGATGATCCAGAATATATGGAAGAATCTGTGGTAAGTAATACCTGCAAAGGGTTTCTATAGGGATCCTCAACTGATATGCTCATATAGCTCAGCTATAATATGTCCTCATTAGAATATGTAAACAATTTCTGTGTTAAATTTGCAGTGTAATGTCCTCATACATTTATAGAAACAAGTTCGTTGTTGCATTTGCAGTGTAATATTCTCACACATTTATACAAACAAGTGCTGTGTTCTGTACACAGGGGCGAGGGGCATGTCTACACCCTTGCCAGCACACTGCACCAAAAATGCAGTAGAGAGAAAGAAAAAAGAAGAGAAAAGAAGAGAAATTAGCATAGGAAGCAATGTAATGTCCTCATTCATATATATAAACAATTTCTGTGATGAATTTGCTGTTGTAATGTCCTCATAGAGTTCTGTATTTCAATGATTAAATGTTTCATGTCTTTTTCCCATGAATTGCAGTCCACTCTGGCCAAGGAAACCCAGTAAATGGAGGAGACAGCGAAAAAGATGATCCAGAATATATGGAAGAATCTGTGGTAAGTAATACCTGCAAAGGGTTTCTATAGGGATCCTCAATAGATATGCTCATATAGCTCAGCTATAATATGTCCTCATTAGAATATGTAAACAATTTCTGTGTCAAATTTGCAGTGTAATGTCCTCATACATTTATAGAAACAAGTTCATTGTTGCATTTGCAGTGTAATATTCTCACACATTTGTGCAAACAAGTGCTGTATTCTGTAGTGTATCACTCGGGGGGGGGGGGGGGGGGAGGGGAGGGCATGTCTTCACCCCTGACAGCACACTTCACAAACAAAACAGTGGAGGGTTAAGAAAAGAGAAAGGAAGTGAAATAAGCAACTCAGCAATGAAATGTCCTCAATTGTACAAGTATTTTAGGAGAGAAATAATGTATTTGACCAGTTAATATTTAAGAATATGACCATCTTATTTTTGCAACTATGAAACTATCAAGACAATGATGAAATGTTTCATGTCTTTTTTCCATGAATTGCAGTCCACTCTGGCCAAGGAAAAGCCAGTAAATGGAGGAGACAGCGAAAAAGATGATCCAGAATATATGGAAGAATCTGTGGTAAGTAATACCTACAAAGGGTTTCTATAGGGATCCTCAATAAATAGGCTCATATAGTTCAGCTATAATATGTCCTCATTAGAATATGTAAACAATTTCTGTGTCAAATTTGCAGTGTAATGTCCTCATACATTTATAGAAACAAGTTCGTTGTTGCATTTGCAGTGTAATATTCTCACACATTTATACAAACAAGTGCTGTGTTCTGTACACAGGGGCAAGGGGCATGTCTACACCCTTGCCAGCACACTGCACCAAAAATGCAGTAGAGAGAAAGAAAAAAGAAGAGAAAAGAAGAGAAATTAGCATAGGAAGCAATGTAATGTCCTCATTCATATATATAAACAATTTCTGTGATGAATTTGCTTTTGTAATGTCCTCATAGAGTTCTGTATTTCAATGATTAAATGTTTCATGTCTTTTTCCCATGAATTGCAGTCCACTCTGGCCAAGGAAACCCCAGTAAATGGAGGAGACAGCGAAAAAGATGATCCAGAATATATGGAAGAATCTGTGGTAAGTAATACCTGCAAAGGGTTTCTATAGGGATCCTCAATAGATATGCTCATATAGCTCAGCTATAATATGTCCTCATTAGAATATGTAAACAATTTCTGTGTCAAATTTGCAGTGTAATGTCCTCATACATTTATTGAAACAAGTTCATTGTTGCATTTGCAGTGTAATATTCTCACACATTTGTGCAAACAAGTGCTGTATTCTGTAGTGTATCACTCGGGGGGGGGGGGGGGGGGGGGGAGGGGAGGGGCATGTCTTCACCCCTGACAGCACACTTCACAAACAAAACAGTGGAGGGTTAAGAAAAGAGAAAGGAAGTGAAATAAGCAACTCAGCAATGAAATGTCCTCAATTGTACAAGTATTTTAGGAGAGAAATAATGTATTTGACCAGTTAATATTTAAGAATATGACCATCTTATTTTTGCAACTATGAAACTATCAAGACAATGATGAAATGTTTCATGTCTTTTTTCCATGAATTGCAGTCCACTGTGGCCAAGGAAAAGCCAGTAAATGGAGGAGACAGCGAAAAAGATGATCAGGAAGATACGAAAGAATATGTGGTAAGTAATATCTGCAAAGG
>JAPZVO010001411.1:0-17837 GCA_029962745.1 Echinometra lucunter | reverse complement strand
TTCAGGTCTTCATGATTATCTGTCAAAATACATGTACAACAGGATAGGTTGATTTCATGAATTCACAGGAAAATTAAAGTACAGGCATAAAATTTAGAAATGTATTCAATAAGTGTTAACTGTGCACAATAAATCAACTATAACTGTACTCTAGTAACTCTACCAACTTGCTTTTCAAGAGGAGTTAGCCATTACAAATGAAATAGCTAAACGTAAATATTTTCAATAAGCCTCCATTCTGCTTTCTATAATGTTGACTGTTATATTATTTCAATTCGCTATTTTTTGTATACTCAAATGATAGGCGGAAATAAATAAATACATTTAAATGTACCAAATTTCCATGGGAATAGGGATGATTGCTAAAAAAAAATAAATTAAAAAAAAAAGAATTATAGAAACATTAGAATGTGGCACATCCTTCATGACAACATAATTTAAGAAAACAAAAACATTTTCCCATTCTTTAATGTTAATGACAAGCTTCGTAGTAAGAACTACGTAGTCCTGGATGTACAATATCTATTCTTGAAGTCTGACCTTTTCAGTCATAGAATTAGTAGGCCTACTAGATGGCAGACAGGTTAGTAGACACATTTAGTTTTAACTGACATTGTTTTGGCATCTTATCCAGCAAAACATGCAGACAATTTTTGTGGTTCCTGTTGACGTGACAATGGCACATTTTCTGATGCATGTAATGTGATGGTGTCTTTAGAAACGAGATTTGCCACGTTTGCTGTCTTCAGAGTCTCAAAGACAGATCAAGATAGGATGAAGCTTCACCTTGGCTTGAGTAACCATCCAGAAACGATGAGATAGCAGATGCCGAGATAGACCGAAATGTTCTGTCTCTAACAGTCGTCGTTAGCCCCGTATTCTTCTGGTAGGGTCGGCACTCTTCCTTTATAGAGACAGAATCGCCCCGAAGCGTTGTGCGTGCAATCTCATTGTGCTGGTCAACACGAGAAAACTACCTCAAATCAGCGAATTTCCCCCTTTATTCATAAATATGAAAATATCATTATAAACTATAGATATATTGCTTACCGATTTCATGATTGATCCCTTTTAACCCTCCATTTTCAGGTAAATCCAGGGTCCTCAGCCAACCTCTATCTCTGTTCGCCTCCGCGCTTTACGCAGGGAGATCAGCGAATTTGCGACTCTCGCATTTCAACAGTATATTCGAACGATCGACCAATACGAAACAACAACAACAAATGCATCATCGTTCGTACGGGCGGCGATTTTTTTTCCGTACATGGAAACGCAAATCCTCCTTGTGCGCATGTGCGTGGACCAGAAAGCCATTAACTCAAAGCTCAACAAATAAGCAATACAAATTCACAGGTCTGTTGTTATTGGACAAATAGTCGTCACACGAATCTGTATGATTTTCGCTGTATCACATTCAGATAAAAGGCTCATGTGGGCAGTAATGTATTTCCATACAAGGACTGAATGATGATCATACAAAATATTTGATACAGTTGAGGATCTAGATCTAATCATTACAAGCAATTGTTTGGGTATTGATTTTCTCCTTTCTTGAAATATTACATAATATGGTTTCGCACCGTTTGTCTTTTACTGAAAGATAAGATATAAACTCTTAAAATACACGGATGCTTATCGATCGAAATAAATTAGGTATAACAAAACGAAAATGTATAACACTATTGAGGTGAAGTAATAAACAAATGCTGACAGAAACAAATTCATACGGTTTTTTAACGTAATATTTAACTAATTATCTCAATTGAAAAAAAAAAAAACAGTTCCTGATTAATGTGAGTGATTAATGAATGACTTGTATGAATTAACATGTAAATATTTACCCATAGACACCACAATAGGCCTTGTTATAGATTCAATTAAATAATCATATTCATACTTCTGTCTTTATACCATTTATTAGGCAATGAAAGAGTAATATCTTCAAGCGAAAATTCAATAATCACATGATTTTCTTTAACTGATACACCTTTACATGTAGGTCAACATGTATAAGTAGCATAGAGTCTAGTGAATTTGCCTTTACTGATTTGAACATGGGAAGGTAAGCCTACGTACGCAGCCAGCACAAATGATGGATTGTTTCAAGTACACATATTCGACATATTCATAATCAAAACAAGACATTCATTACTATAACAGAAACATAGTTATTTTTCTTTTATATTGTCAATATAACTATTTATACTCTTTGAGGCTTCCTGCTACAATCAACGAAAAAAAAACACATATGAAAAAAGGTTTTATGACCTGAATAAATAAGGGAGGAATACATAGTAATTTGTGTTCTACATCGCAGTGAAAATAATCTTCTCCTCGATCCTAAAATCTCGTGAAGAGAAAACAAAAGATGATCGTCATTTGTCATAATTTTCTTGGACATTTTTATTCCGTGATTCTCTTTTTACACATTTCCCTGAAAAGCTCCCTTTCGATTCCAGTAATTCTTTCTGCTTGTATTTTTTTCTAGTTTTGTTGAATCCTTTCTACAAGTTCACGAAAAAAAATCATGAACATAATAATACAAAGCTAGGAATTTTCTTTTCATAGTGTTTTGTTGTTTGTTTTATTTGTTTATGATTCATGAGCGGATGCTTGCGACTGTATTATGTACAATGCATCCAATCAGGGACCAATGAATTTCTTACGTAATGATTAATGATTTCTTAAGCCACAGAAACTTTTTTTTCATAAAATAATAAAGAAAAATAAACGATTCCGCAGACGTATTTAAACATGTATGTAAAAACATAAGTTATTGGCCTAAAAATGATTTAATTTAAGTTTAGATTCTTTTAATGCCCTTCCCTCCCATCCATTGTTATGCCTATATTTTTCAGTTGCTTCATGAAGCATGCAATAAGTTTGAAAGACCTTTGACGAATTTCCCTCTATATTCACGTGGTTGATGAGGGCCATAAACAAGCTAGAGAGATAGAAAGATAGATAGACGGATAGACAGACGGACTAACAGAAAAAGAAGGGTGAGAGGAAGAGGGGGACAAGGAAGAAACATGTCCGTTTTTTTTATAATTATGAAACGAACATGCGGCGATTACTTCCGGTGGTCTAATGAATGGGGGCCTAATAATTTGGTTAATCTATACCTATACTCGCAAGAGAGATAAAGAACAGATAGCGGATGAGAATTCATATGAAATATTATGGCAGACCAATCGTCCCTTTCTTGAAACATAATTGTGAAAACATGTAATAGTAGTAGTAGTAGTAGTAGCAGTAGTAGTAGTAGTAGTAGGAGTAATAGTAGTAGTAGTAGTAGTAGTAGTAGTAGTAGTAGTAGCAGTAGTAGTAGTAGGTTGGTAGTTATTATTTTTTATACATTTTTTTAATATCATCAGTATAATTTTTTTTCTATTACAGTTGAATTGAAAAGCTATTTATAAACAAAGAAAGGACCCTTTAACAATTATATTATAACTGCATTGTACATTTCATGTTCTTCATTGTCAAAGACACCCAGTCGATGTAAAATACATCTAAGATTGCCTTTCTAATATACCTTTTTGTTATGTAGGCCTATATTACTGGCCTACATGTGTAGTCGGTGTGGTGTGTGTGGTAATACTTTTGATAAACAGAAATAAGAGAAAACATCATTTTTAATTAAATAGATACGAAACTGATGTGCAGATATGCAACCGATTGCAATCTTAAGCTGCCTGATTAACATGATTAATCTTATCTTCGGCTTTGGCAGAGAAGAGGTACGAAACTTTTTGAGCTACCATCATCATTCTTTGTTGTTTAAGCTGTTGTTGTTTGTTTGTTTTTTTGTTAAAGGCCTGTATGTTTCTGATGATGTGATGGATACCTGTTCTTTACACTTGAAAATACAATTATATTTTCAACTGTACATTTAGTATTTTGACCCAATACTTTTCCAGCGTTAGACTTCCCTCAAGATGTACCACTCGTACAAGCAACATCGATCCCATAGTTGGTTGAGGGCAGGTATAGACTTATTATACCATCAATACTCATTTAGACCTAATAATGCAATAATGATATTTCTCTTTAAGAATTGTTTCACTGAACAGTACAATTCAAAAAGTAGACTGTTATGATATGAATTCTTCTTTCTCTAAATTCAAAGGAGTAAAATTTCTGGATAACACGTAAAAATGTTTGTAATGTATACGTTAAATTGTTCATACGGTATGGAAGGCAAAATTTCACTCGCCTCTTGACTCGGAACTGCCGAACTCAACCACATCACTGATATCTTGGCTAATTTAGAATCATAATTTCTTCTAAGGACGGAAGAAGAGATGGAAGGCAGGGCAGAAGAGGAAAAGGGTGGCATTGAGTCAGGTGACGAGGAAAAGGCTGATTCCTATTTCGGCATTGAGGCAGATGAAGAGAGCAATGCAAGCCATGAAGGAGATGAGGTTGAAGATGATCCTGAAGAGCATGAAGAGAGAAATCCTCAAAAGAGTGAAGAGAAGAGTGATGATGTCAGAGATGATGAAGAAAGCAAGACAGGCCATAAAGGAGATGAGGTTGAAGATGATCCTGAAGAGCATGAAGAGAGAAATCTTGAACAGAGTGAAGAGAAGTGTGATGACGTCAGAGATGATGATGACAGCACTGAAGACATGAAAGGTAGGATAACAATTAGATAATTACAGGCAAATGTGGATTTTATGTTTTGCTGTTGTTTAAAAATATATACTGAAAGGTTATTTGAAAATGAAATGTTCTTTGAAGGTGCTGTGATACTTTGTAACTACTGTGATCTAACACCAAGTATTTTTCTCAAAGACCAAGCTGTGTGTTCACCCGTTACTTGTTTCCTGAATACTTTGTCAATCCCTATGCTTACCCCCCCCCCCATCCGCAAAAAAATAAATCAGTGAAATGAATCAATCAATAAAAGAAACAAATATGTAGATAAATAAATAAATAAATACATAAAATAATCAATAGAAAAAAATTGTGCCCTATGGGGAGGTATATGTAATATATTTCCACTCTAGTAATATTACCCTGATTACCGGAGAAATTACAATCAACACATACGAAATTAAGGGTCCCCTTGAGTTAAGTAAATTTATTTGACTAATAATAACGAGGCCTATAATTCTCTGACACACATCAATCAAGAAACTCAACAAGGCTTCATGCTATGCTCGATTTAATGTATACTAGTTTCTTTTATGTCGTGTTAAAATCGGTGCCAGGTAAAAATGTCAGAGGTAAAAATGTCAGAGGTAAAAATGTCAGAGGAAAAAAATGTCAGAGGTAAAAATGTCAGAGGTAAAAATGTCAGAGGTAAAAATGTCAGAGGTAAAAATGTCAGAGGAAAAAATGTCAAAGGAAAAAATGTCAGAGGTAAAAATGTCAGAGGTAAAAATGTCAGAGGTAAAAATGTCATAGGCAAAATGTCAGAGGTTGAAAATGTCAGAAGTAAAAATGTCAGAGGTAAAAATGTCAGAGGTAAAAATGTCAGAGGTAAAAATGTCAGAAGTAAAATGCCAGAGATAAAAATGTCAGAGGTAAAAAATTAATGTCAGAGGTATGCCAGATATGGAAATGTTTAAGTGACATGTTTCAGGTACGAAGACTGAATTATAGAAATTATGGGGAGTGGGATATATTCAAATATTTTCTGTAAACATACTGTGTCTATACTTGAATGCCCTTGTCTTGGCCATTTGGAAATAACGGTTATGGTGTTGGCGGGGTGAACGTTCTGGTATGCGCGCATTGCCCTCGTTTTCACCGCGGGTACGGGCATTGTAAAAACGATGGTGGGAAAAAACTGGGTTGGTAACACGAGTAGCTGACCACACACATTCCACACGACTGCGCGAATTTATTATGTAAATTCCTCTTTATAAGCTCCCCCCCCCCCCCCCCACTCCAATAAAGTAAGGCATACGTGAACGAATGCTTCAATATTATTGTCCTTATACTTAAGGAAGAATAGGAAGTAATTGAATCGTTAATTCGATCTATTTCTCGACCTTTTGTATTATCTCATCCGATACGCTGCGGAATTTACAACTTTTAAAGAGAATTATTCAATTAAGCGTGGTATACGTGAACGAATGCTTCAAAATTATTGTCCTTATACGTAAGGAAGAATAGGAAGTAAGCGAAATTGAATCGTTAATTCGATCTATTTCTCGACCTTTTGTATTATTTCATCCGATACGCTGTGGAATTTACAACCTTTAAAGAGAATTATTCAGTTAGATAATTGTGCTAGCATATGCAAAACATAAAACCTGGATATCCCTTCTTAAGTTCATCTACCATTCTGCCATTCCACTTAAGATCTTAAATCAGTTAGATATTATCCTTAAACTTTATTAATCTCACAAAGAAAATAATGGACATCATCCCATGCTACATTTCTTACCCAAAACGCGCGATTTACTTATCGCTTGCTGAAATTGTCAAAAATATGTTTCACAGTGCAATCGTGTCAAGCGGCAAAAGCTTAAACACAGAGAGGGAACTGGGCTTTCGTTTGCTACTATATTTGGAGTCAGCTAAACAAGTGCTCGGAAGATCAAAACACTTTTGGGCAATGCGCACATACCAGGATGTTCTCCCGGCGAAAACAAGATTGGTCTCATTAGGTGGTTGAATGGGGCAGCATTATCACTTTCACATCAAATGAGTAAGATAGGAAGGCCAGTCGAATGACTGAACATACACACTTTTACAGAGAGCAGTGTTATTGTGATCACTGACTCCATTTATACAGTATGAATTATTTTTTTTAAATATCTCGTGCTCTTCCTAATTTCAAATTCAATATTCTTACCTGTAACACGTTCACTTCGGCATTTTCAGAGCTAACATTTTTATCTCTGACATTTTACGTCTGACATTGACAATTTTTCCTCTGACATTTTTACCTCTGACATTTTTACCTCTGACATTTTTACCTCTGACATTTTTTCCTCTGACATTTTTACCTCTGACATTTTTACCTCTGACATTTTTACCTCTGACATTTTTACCTCTGACATTTTTACCTCTGACATTTTACGTCTGACATTGACAATTTTTCCTCTGATATTTTTACCTCTGACATTTTTACCTCTGACATTTTTACCTCTGACATTTTTTCCTCTGACATTTTTACCTCTGACATTTTTACCTCTGACATATTTACCTCTGGCATTTTTACCTCTGACATTTTTACCTCTGACATTTTTACCTCTGACATTTTTACCTCTGACATTTTTACCTCTGACATTTTTACCTCTGACATTTTTACCTCTGACATTTTACGTCTGACATTGACAATTTTTCCTCTGACATTTTTACCTCTGACATTTTTACCTCTGACATTTTTTCCTCTGACATTTTTTCCTCTGACATTTTTACCTCTGACATTTTTACCTCTGACATTTTTACCTCTGACATTTTTACCTCTGACATTTTACCTCTGACATTTTTACCTCTGACATTTTTTCCTCTGACATTTTTTCCTCTGACATTTTTACCTCTGACATTTTTACCTCTGACATTTTTACACCGAACCTTAAAATCAGTTATGTTTTATTCAAGTGTTTTATTCAAGGGAAATATCACGTACTATATGGTGTTTTGTGATATTTTCCTCTAGACGGTAACCGTGTTGAAGATCTGTTTGATCACCAAGGTGGAGAGCTATCCCTTGAGACCCATGGCTGTATCCTACGTATCCCCCCTGGAGCCTTAGAGGTAGAATCACCAACGAAGATAACCCTAGAGGTCCTTACAGAGCTACCAGAAGACATTGAGCTGGAAGAAGATGAGATGGTTGTTAGTCCTGGTTTCAAGTGTTTGCCATCAGGCCTAAACTTCAAGAAACCTGTAAAGCTGATCATGCCACACTGTGCCGTCCTCAACGATCCTAAAAGAGTGAAGACAGTACTTCATTCATGGGGTCATGAAATTGCAGGTATTATCAAAGAGCTTAATTTATGATGATTTTTTCCAGGTCAATGATTACGCAGAACATTGTCATTATTCGATTGATTCGTATTTACACATGTGTACAGAGACGCTGAAGGCTTAAAGACTTTGAAGCAGTGAAATCACATGAAAGACGATGCACAAATAACGCATGCAAGTGGTATAACTTGTTAGAATTGACTCCTTTAGTGGTATAACTTGTTATAATTGACTCCTTTAGTGGTATAACTTGTTATAATTGACTCCTTTAGTGGTATAACTTGTTAGAATTGACTCCTTTAGTGGTATAACTTGTTAGAATTATTTAACATGATCAAAACAATTTTGTGAGGGGATTTATAAGGGTCACCATGGTGACAAGCCCACTGCTCACCGTAGGTGGTTGCCGGAGGCATTATGTTTTTGGGTCGTCCGTCCGTCCGTTTTCGTTCTCGCGCTAAGTTAAGAACCGTTTGACAGATCAACTTCAAACTTGGCTCGTGTATGCATATGGGAGGGACAATGATCTGATTAGATTTGGGAGTCTCAAGGTCAAAGGCCAAGGTCATAGAGGTCAAAGATCATAGAGGTCATTATGTACATAGAAATGGTTCGTTCTTGTGATAATTCAGTTACCATTTGACGGTTCAACAAACTTGGCTCATATCTGCATATGGAAAGGGCAATGCTCTCATTAGATTTGGGGGTCACAAGGTGAAAGGTCAAGGTCAAAGATGTCATTGTATAAATGAAAATAAATCAACATGAAGTGCAATTTATTTCTGATTTGGTAATGGCGGAGGCATAAAGTTCGACCACGCGTGGTCGAAGATTCATCTAGTTACATTCTCAAGTTTTGTCATTATTTTATGAGTTTATGATTACCCAATTTTTCATGCTTACCAAAGTGCCTGCATACACGTTTCTGATCATTTAGTTACTTAACAGGCTTCTGGTTTACTTTTTGTTCATGTCTCTTTTCTTTGATCCCCTATAATGGGTACAGGCAAAATAGAACGCATTCCACAGCCACCATGTACATGCCAAGTCCATCACGATCACTTTGAGCTAATGTTGGAGCATTTTTCCGATGGATGGTTGACCATGATTTGGGACTGGATAACTGGAAGAGGAAAGTTGATGTGCTGTATGCCATATGTTCCAAATACTATGCCTCCAAACAGAAAACCTCTCATGGAATTACGGCTTCAAAATAAACCCAGTCAAGCCTTGGTAACCATGCCTTACTTTTTTTATTTGCAAATATTTATTCAGCATATAAAATATGATCAGCACAAGGCTTTTTTTCCATCATGGTCCTGGTTAAGGACATAATCTCTGTAAGGTGACATACTCCTGCGACATTTGCTCCTGCCTTAATTTCTCTGAGGACATAGGTTATGGTTAGGACTGTAATAGGGCTTTTGGTTCAGAATAATGTGAGGATAAGGGTTAGGGTTAGTGTTAGGTTTGGGTTAGGTTTTATGTTTGGCTTAACGTGCAGATTTTCCATGGGAGCAATTGTCGCCGGAGAAAATGTCAAGAAACCCTCTGTAAAGCACTTAGATACTCTCTTTGAGATGTATTAGGCGCTATATAAATCCAGCATATTATTATATTACATACAATATACAACGAAAGGCAAAATACATAAAGTAGATTTAAAAATACAATGAAAAAAAATGAGGTACAGAGATTCAAAGAATAAAAAAAAGGGTTCAGAACGGTACAGAGAAAGATAGTTTGAGGAGGGAGGTAAAGATAGAGAAAACGGAAAAAGTCGAAGAAGGCACAAATGGGAGAAAGAGCGTGATCGAAATAATAGGAAAAATTGGAAGTAAGGAAGTTGACAGACAAAACATATTATTGCATATAATTAGATAATCAAAGAACAATAACTAAACACAACAAAACAGAAAAAAATATTTCGAAAAGATTGAGAAAGATGAAGAAAAGGGTAACAAGAGAAGAGGAACAAAATTTCAAGTTACTCCCAGATAGCGTTAAATCTGTTTTCATTTTTTGTTATGAACAGATGCCAATTTAAAGTTTTACATGAATGTCCAGCATTGTTATATCAATCGTCTCTCTGGATAACATTTCAAATCTGTTATACGTCACCTCGAGTGTGCATTCCATATTTTGTATCGGTATAACATACAGCGTTAAAACATTTAGCCTGATATTTTTTGGAATATTTTTTTCCGCTAGACTTCTTCACCTTTATATCGTTTTATTGCTTAGATATACGAGAAAGGAAAAATATTTCAACCTGTATCGGATGAAGATGATGTGATTAGGATTGAACGACAAGACCTGACAATAACCTGTGATCATGTCGAGAAAGGCCATGAAACTGAGGTGAGATATAGTATGAATGACGTATCTCCATTAGTGAAGGAAATTTCAATACATAAAACATAAAACTGGACAAAAAACATTATGAACGTGTAAATATAATTTGATTTATTGTGCACCAATTCTAGTACAACACATGGTGTGTATGATTTTTGGGTGACAACCCACTTGACCAAACGCCCGCGAGGCCGAAAATAGCAAATTGTAATCTATAATATCACACCGCTCTAATCAATTCCTGTACCAGAAGGAAGTTTAAGAAGGAAACGAGGACTAAACATGCTGAAGGAGACATAATTATTTTAATAACCTACAGCGCATTATTTGTGATGAAGGAAAATACATTACGAGATAAGTCGGCCTCGCGGGCCTTCGGTCAAGTGGGCGGACCCCGATTTTTGCAACATAAGGCAAATAGGATCCATAACATGCATAAAAAACTATTGAAATCATGTCAATCAAATACGGTCATGTTTCATGCTGGAA
The DNA here is from genome assembly GCA_029962745.1 of Echinometra lucunter. Classification (NCBI taxonomy): domain Eukaryota; kingdom Metazoa; phylum Echinodermata; class Echinoidea; order Camarodonta; family Echinometridae; genus Echinometra; species Echinometra lucunter. Next base: position 7,058 of record JAPZVO010001411.1, on the reverse strand, counting down.
TGGTAACTACCATGGCAACAGAGAATTCTACTTCCTGATTGGCTTTTGGAATGAAAGCTGCCATTGCAGTAAGAATTGCTATCATAACAACTTTTTATGAAATGGGGCCCAGGATGTACTGGCTTTCAAAACAGTGATAATAATGATTTAAAAAAATAACAAATACCTTCTCCCAAACAGGTAATAAATTACAGTCATCTGTTCGATACACCGAAGTGCAAGGCGTCCTTCAATTTAGATCTGCGTGATATACCAGGAAATACTACTGTCACTCTAAAACTGACTCAGAGCCACACTCGGAAGATCAAGTTTGATACAGTTTGCATTGGTAATATTGTCACTTTTTTCTAAAAATCAAGGCTAACATCTAAATGGGGCAACCGGGCATTTAGAATTAACTGCAATTCAGTCCTTAATTTCCTTCTGTTTTGAATAATTTAGCGCTAGATTATAACACTGAAAATAGTTGAATGTTTGCTTGAGATGTTTATGAGTTGATAAAAAGTATATAGAGAAAAGAATAAATAAATAATAGTAATTCATTTTATTCGTCGCCACAATTTAATTCTTTAAAACGGGTAATTAAAGGGAGGGCTAACGCGTCAGTTAATGGTATCTCCTAGACCTTCTTCCCTCGTTAAACTGGCCGGGAGCTTGGAATAAAAAAATATATATAAAAAAAACCAGTGAATAGTACATGTATAGCAAGAAAAAATGCAGGCTTCTCATGTTTCTTTGGAATGGTGAGATCGAGTCTCATGGGGGAAATTAAAGAATTAAAAAAAATACAATGTCTTTCCAGAGGCGTCGATCGGGGGGGGGGGGGGGGACAGGGGGGCAGTTGCCCCCCCCCCCCCAGGAAATTCGGGGGGGGCAAAGATATCATTTTCCCCCCCCCCAATAATTTCCCAACCAAAAAAAAAAAAGAAAAAAGAAAAAAGAAAGAGAAAGGAAAGGAAAAAGAAGAAAGTAAGGGAAATGAAAGCGTAAAACAAGGACAAAAAAAGGAAAAGGGAAACTGGGAAGCGCTCGCATTTAAGTAACTTAAGCAATGCCGATGATAATTACTATTCTTATGAAGGGAAATCGGTTTGCATCTTGTGTTTCTATCTAATGTTATACTATTCTTCTACTCATAGGAAGTAATATAACCAAACAAGATATCACTCCTAGAAATCGAGTGGCCAGTTGACCTAAAAGCAGATAAACTTTCAGGAGACAACGGCCTGGAAAAAAAAGCCCCGCAAAACAAAAACATATTTTTCGTTAACTCGCTCGCGACTCTCGCTGGTAAAAGCTAGATACAAGATGATTTCGGGCAGCAAGTAGCTTATTATAGCAGCGAGATTCCAAAATATCATTATATTTGGGCAGCAAGGTGGTTGACAAAGATTTTGGGACGAATCCATATAATTTTGCTGGGATCGGTCGTTGACTTTGCTCGCTATGGTAGAAACAGAAGGGATTCGGACTGCAAGCGAGGTAGCTAAAACAGTGTCATATTAGGCACACACGTGATCAGATGTATTATTTAGATATCATACAGGCATGACAGGTTTATAGTGTATTCTGATGATAATGATGATAATAATATTCCGTTCTTGTATAGCACATATCACATTTTTATCACATTATTATGATGACGAAATAACACTTCTATCATTATTGAAAAGGGTTTCATATTAATGGTTTGAAAAGCAAACGAATTCGGTGAGATGAGACCGAACAGATAATGCAGATGCTTCATTGCCTCACAGCGTAATTTGCCGAAGGGTTTACTACATCTACTCTGAAACAGTGTGTGCTTCCTCGCTTTGCCTGCTCATAATATTAAGAAACAGAGTGGTTTGGGGGCAGCAACGATGTGACAAAGTAGAGTTCATATTTGGCAGCGAGGTAACCATATACATATATATTAGGTATCATTTATGCCTATATGATAACTAAACCCTTCTCTCATAACAAAATTAAAGAAAAAAGCAGGATGGTGGACATAGCAAGTTGTCTAATTTTCCAATTTGAAAATGCTTGATGTTGATATAGGCCTATGTATGACTATGTATATATATATATATATATATATATGTGTGTGTGTGTGTGTATAAATATATGTATATATGTGAGGGTGTGTGTGTGTGTGTACAAATAGTAGCCGTGGGTTCATATCCACTTGGTCGTCTTGCCCCCCCCCCCCCAATCCGAAAAATGGATCGACGCCTCTGTGTCTTTCTTGGCACTAGAAAACTATGAGCATTCACGGCATATTACTACGATACGGAAAACGGAGATATTTCACGGAATTTGGGGAGAACACGGAATTTCACGGAATTTCACGGAAAAAAAAAAGAATTACGAAAAATACAGTGAAAATCATGAAAATCCAAGCAAACCCAATAGGACAAAACCATACATCAGTGGAAAATCTACCAATTAAACCTTTTCACAGTGTTAAGGATGCGTTCGCCAAGCTTTATCTGCATACTGCAGTGCGTGTATATAATGAAAACTTATTTTTTTTCTTCTATTTTAACTATTTACAATTGCTTTATCAAACTGTTTTAACATGAAAACAGAAAACTGGGGACTTCAGCCTAAACTGTAACTTCCCCTCGAGGCAAATTTCTGCTACTATTTCGGGTATCAGGGGTCCGAGCGGCGGCAGGAGAGGCATTCTCCCCTCCCCCCCCCCCCCCCCCCCCCCCCCATCCACACAAAATTTCCGAGGGGCAAAGCTATATTTTTGCCACCCCCACCTTTTGATTTCCAAACTGAAACAAAAAGAGGGAAAAGAGAAAGACGAACATGACGAAGGAAGGTGAAAAGAAAATGTGAACAAGGAATATCATACGAAAGAAAGTATGGGTACCCTTTTCATTGAAATTGCCCCAAAAGATTGAGGGTTTAAAGTCTGGGTCTCACACCTCCGTCAAAAAGAAAAAAAAATGAGCACCCCCCCCCCCCCCTCCGGAACAGAAGGAGAGTGATGTTATTCATGCGGTAAAAGCGAAAGAAATGAGGTCAAGTTTTGAACTGGTTTTATTCCATCTTTGATTATTAGCGATTAATCCCAACTATAGTATCTACGATCATTCATTAAATAGGTGATTGAAAACATTAACAAGCTGCATTCTGAATGTATTACAAAGATTAATCCCTGTGCCCCGCTAAAGTAGGAATCCCGGGGGCGCGTTTCCGTTTTACACCGTTGCATAGGCATATTCGCGAAAAAAAAATCCTACAAGTGCTCTGGTGAAAGAGTCTAAGTCCTCAGCGCACATTGTACATAATTATAGACGACAGCCAAGATACATGCATCATCATACATTGTAAATGTGCGCGAACGAGCTGAGCCCATATGGCTGAGCCTGATCTTATCTAAAGGAGAAAAACACAATGAAATACATAAAGAGAGAGAAGAAGCTAGATGGAAGGAAGAACAAATAAAAACATAGGACATGGGAGAGGATAGATGAGAGGAAGAATAAAGAAATCCATGAAGAAAGAACAGAGATACAGAATTAACTATTTCTTAGTGATTTTTCTTTTATCTTATACCTTTCCCTTTTCTTTATGGACTTCTAGGCCTATATTTCTTTTTTATATTTCTTTGGGCAATCCTCTTGTCTGTTTCTTCGCCGTCATCCTTGAAGGCCCCTTTTCCTTCTGTATTTCTTTGCCTTTTCTTTCATCTATTCTCTCTGTACACATACACGATCGCCGCGTGCACCGCTGTAAGTGGGAGAGCTGAATCTTCGGCGATGGCCTGGCTACGAATTTTTTTCCCGTACATGGAAACGCAAATTCCCCTTGTGCGCATGTGCGTGGACTTGATTTCTTGCCGGACCTTTCCATAGGCAATCCACTCAATCCTATAGACTGTCACGTACGACTCATTTACGATGGTTTGTAGTCTTCGTGCGCAGACCCTATCAGTGATACTTGTTGCGTTCGCGCAGCCACTGATTTTCTCTCTTTCTCCAATAATGCTCATTCTTTCGCTCTCTCTCTTTCTCTCTCCAATGTGCTCGCACTCTCTCTGTCACTCTGTATTAGTACTACTAGTACTTATTTCAAATGTTCTGCTCAGGGCCAGAAAGCCATTAACTAAAAGCACAACAAATGCTCTTAATTTTGGCTCTCAACCAACTATGGGATCGATGTTACTTGTACGAGTGGTACACAATAGTGAGGGGAGTCTAACGCTGGAAAAGTATCGAGTCAAAATACTAAATGTATAGTTGAAAATATAATTGTATTTCCAAGTGTAAGGAACAGGTATCCATCACATCATTAGAAACATACAGGCCTTTAGCAACAACAGTAACAACAACAAAAACAGCTTAAAAAATAAAGAAAGAGAATGGCAGCTCAGAAAGTTTCGTACCTCTTCTCTGCCAAAGCCGAATATAAGATTAATCAGGCAGCTTAAGATTGCAATCTGTTGCATATCTGCACATCAGTTTCATATTAATTTCAGTAAAAATGGTGTTTTCTCTGATTTTCGTTTATAAAAGTGCAACCACAAACACCACACCGACTACACATTAAATGTAAGCCAGTAATATATGCCTATATAACAAAAAGGTGTATTAAAACGGCAATCTAAGAGTTATATTTTGCATCGACTGAGTGTTTTTGACAATGAAGAACATGAAACACTAATCAATTGTTTCGTGTTCAATGGCTGCAGAATCGTGCAGCGCGATTAGTGTTATAAGGTTCCAGGGATCATCCTTCTCAACCACTTTTGAGTTCACTGCACTGGCTTCCTTTGAAACAAAGAATAATTTTCAAATTACTTGTGTTTGTGTACAAAATAATAAAGCTCCAAAGTATTTGGGTAATTGTTTGAATTTATACACATCCACCAGAGCACTGAGGTCAGCCAGTGATCCTCTTCGTCTTACACATTCAGTTACTCGTACATTAGCTGGTGATAGGACATTTACTGTGTCAGCTTCAAAACAATGGAATGATTTGCCACTCACAATTAGACAGTCTCCATCAATTACAATATTCAGAAAGGCATTAAAAACCCTTCTTTTTTGCAGTTTGTAGTTTAGGATTTTCATATGATTAAATTTCGTAATCATATTACATGTATATCCACTGTTTGACATATTGTAAGCGCCTTGGGCCTTATGGGAAAAACGCGGTATAAATGATAAATGATAATAATAATAATAATAATAATAATAAAATGTACATTGCGGTTATGATATAAACGTTAATTTTTTTTAAATCTTTTCAATTCAACTGTAATAGAAAAAAAATGTAACTAACGACCAACCTACACACCTACTACTACTATTACTACTACTGCTACTACCACTACTACTACTACTACTACTACTACTACTACCTCTACTACCACTACTGCTACTACTGCTACTACTGCTACTACTACTACTACTACTACTACTACTACTAATACTACTACTACTGTTACTACTGCTACTTCTGCTTCTACTACTACTACTACTACTACACTACTACTACATGTACTACTGCTACTACTACTATTACTGCTACTACTACATGTACTACTACTACTACTACTACTACTACTACCTCTGCTACTACTATTAAGGCTACAACACTAGGGTACTTCTGCCACTAGTACTAGTACTACTACTGCTATACTATTACTACTTACTACTACTACCACTACTACTCCTGCTGCTGTTGCTGCTTCTACTACTACTACTACTACTACTACTACTACTACTACTTCTACTACTACTACTACTACTAGCACACATGAACAAATGTTATTTCCATAGCCTATCTTAGAGTTGTAATTTGTATCAAAAGAATGTTTTCGACTTAATAATTCTTTTCAATCACCTGCAGTACTAAAACAATATTATCCTCCAAACTGCTATAAATTATCTTTTGGATTGTGCGGCATTGATCACTAAAGTTTGGAAGAATAATTACTGCATAGCAAAAAAAAAAAAAAACTCAGCGTGGGTAGAGTGGCCCTATACTGTTAAATTTGTCTGCAATGGATGGCAACAGTTATACTTTATTATAGATCTAAGCCTATGTACCTACTTTTTTTTGGGGGGGGGGCTTCGAGCACTAAGCACAATTCTTTGTTTAATTTTAATGTCTCTGTAGGTCTATCTACAATTCTTTGTTTACTCTTAAATTAATGCTGTCATGATTTGTTACCGCACAGATTCATAATTTCAGGTGTCGGATATTTACCTTTAAGTGTTTGCATGCATGAATTTATTTCTGCATTTTTTAGATTTTTTAGATTCATAACTCCTCTTGAAGTCCCCATGTTATAATGATCGTTGGAAAAAGATGATATCTATCAACCTAGTTTAGTCATCATTCATTCAAATCGGATTCTTCAAATCGGCATGACGTATACAGCGCACTTCCTTAAACGAGATGTTATTCGTCACGTTAATTTACTCACTGCCTATCCACTTGTGCCTCAAAATCAAGCGGACCGATGTAGGCATAGTTAGCATGCAGGGTTAGAAAATAAAAGATAAAATGCGTGATGTTAAACATCTGTTTCATAATTGTGAACGTCCCACATACATGACATACGAACAATTCCGACGGAATTTTTAAGTAGTCCTGATTAAAATATCTTTTAAGATTGCCTTCAACTAAAAAGGAAAGGTATGAAAAAGGGCATTTTAAAAAGAGACATTTTGCGGCATAAGTATTACCTAAATAAAGTAAACAATTGCGGATAAAACGAGCCAAAAAGCTTACATAGATTGGTGGCGACCTTCTCGACGGCTGCACTATTCCTACGGTTGCTCTCGGCCTTGTGCTCTAATTTCACGTTTTTAGTGAAAATAAGGTTTTCTTGGACTATAACTAAAAACACACCTCTCTTTCTTTATACATTTAAAAAACTTATGTATTCTTAATTTCTCTTGGATTAATGTCATGTAATTGTAGTGTAAGGTAATGTAATTTTCGTTAGGTACTTTTAGTTAATGTAACGATAGGTAAGGCAATGTAAGGTCATTTAAGATTATACATTTAACGTATTTCTTTATTAATCTAATATGTAAATGGCATTG
>JAPZVO010001410.1:0-17839 GCA_029962745.1 Echinometra lucunter | reverse complement strand
TTTAATTGAAATTTCAGTGAGGAGCCACATTGCACAAGTCAGAAAAGCTTGGGAGGCCAGGATGTAGGACTGCATCCTCCAAAATGCTCATCATGATCCATAACGAGATGAATTTATCAGCTTCATACAATCACTTTAAAGGAAGCCCGACATATACGATCAATTAAACAATTATCCAACTCAGATAACGTTTATTCTGTTTTCTGCTAAGATAGAAAGAATCATGAAGTGCTAACCCATTTAGCAGTTGATGTTCCTAGAGCAATACAATTCTTAAACTTACGATTAACATATACAAAATTGAAACATGTATAGAAGTAATCTATTAGGAGTGGTGGGTCTCCACTTTCATGGCGGCCCTCAAAACTTACCTGTTCCCAGCTATGTCGTCATTTCAGGAATGATAATGTTTTCAATGGTTCACAACAAAAATAAAAACAGTTATGTGACACATAGACTAAATATAAATTTGCGAGACATACTGGAGCATTAAGCGCCATGACACCAGTCGAAGCAGATACTTTACCAGAAGCCTTCCCCATCATCTTCAGAACATTGAAGAATATATGACATATTGCATCATTGATCATTATGAACATATTGACTTACAAAACAATTCAAAACAAACCAGCGTTATGATTATCAACGTGGTATCGTGATTTTTCATTTTGTTTAGGTAAGTCTACACGAGTACGTTCTCTACTTGCAAATGCATACTTTGCGAGTAAAGTTACGTATGTTAATTGAAATTCATTCACATTTATTTCCTTCTAAGAAATAACATTTGTTATTATATACATTCTGGTTGCTTTTAGTCCTCATTGCTTATTTTCTGTTCTTTAAACTTTTAGTTCTCTGTGAATGGTAAAAGAATTAATCTCTGATTCGAAATATGTATATATTTGTTTATTACTGAATCATTTCCACTATAAACAAATACCACAGAGACATAACACGTAGTTCCTACAATATGAATAATGCTATATAACTTATCAAATTGTTTAGGCCTTGATGTGATAACATTGACTCGTATTTTATTCCTTTCTACAAAAGAAATGAATATTATGAATAAAAATAGACTTTTATATAATCATCATGGTTGTAATGAATGTATGACATGGGCTTCTTGTGTATAATCATATTATTAATTCTAAGTAATCTAGCGTGCATACTGAGCATGTTGAGCGCTATGCAAATTATGTATGGTTTGCGGTACACCTTAATGCATGTGCATGAATATTGTTCAGATTGCCATTTTTATTTGCACATCAGTTATATTGTTAAGCATATCTAAAAATGTGTACAGTTAACGGGCTTGATGTTTCTTAATTTGTTAGGGATTTGTCTTATTCATTTGTGTAAAATTATGTCCAGCATGGAAAATATAAGTTTTGTACTCAATCCTCTTTCCTAGCGAAAAATCTCGCTAAACTCGACTGTTTTATGCACTCGTGTTTTCTATTTTACGTATCCAAAAGACGTAATTTCACAGCCCCTTGACTTTCACGGGAGCGAATGAATGTAATGAAACCAACATTTACTTTGTTAATAATGCACAAGGTAATAAAGATTAATATCTTGCTAAACGTTTCTTCTGTTGAAATTGTTTTCCGATGTCTTACGACACTAACTTATACGTACAGTGGTATTTACAGTTAATTTTACATCAACCTGAATAAAAATAATCTGTGTCAGTTGCATTACTTCATTAAATACTGACTTTCAAACATAAATTCAAGGCATCAGGTATTTCAAAATATATACATCCTTCAAAACTGTTTATTGCTCGGACTTTTCCCTTCAGTGACACTAAGTTATAATATCATTCATGAAAATAGATTACATGTTTTGTATGCTAAAATATATTCTAGATTGATGTTCTTCTTCTGCTACTTATTTTATGTCGTTCAAATAACATGAATAAAAGAGACTTGGATGTGGAATTACTGTCATATAAATTGAGTTTGTTATTGGTGTAAGGTCCTGACAGAAAATACCCCCCCTTTTTTTTTTAATTTGCACTGTGCCAGTTCTATTGTATTATGATAGAAACTTTCCCTAGTCCACTATAATCCCCTGCCACACCCCAAGGAGAGTGGAAGAGTCCAGTAGCAAGAAGAAGTCACCACCAGTGATGTCATCATCATCACTTTTCTTGTTATACTTCTAATAACAACACGTGTGTGCTGACTCCTCCTTGTTACTTCAATAATAGGTAAGAAATTCAATATTTTCTACCTTTTTCCTTAGTTATTACCATATCATGATTATTTTATATGTTCATATCATTTTAATTATGATTTGTTAGTTATTGAATTATGTATATAGATTGTAATATTGCCTAGAGAGTGAGAGAGAGAGAGAGAGAGAGAAAATAAGGTGATGGAGATGAAGTGTTTTATTCCTTTGTAAGAACAAAGAAAGATTGTTTATCATGTTATAAAACCATTATTTCATAGTTGTATTTAGTTATCAAAGTAGTTCATTTTGAGCACAAGAATCGAGAATTCACAATCAGATTCACTATTGATACAAATTTGTAATTTAACACTCACAACTAAGTATACTCTATATTAGTAGGATTAAAATTACTGTGTGAACACACCCAATGTACATTTTGTTTCGCAGCCTAGATGGGACAAGTCGAGTGTGAACACACACTATTATAGCATACACAAGTAGAGGGATTAGCTTCAGAAAAGGGGATATTGTGTTCCCACTGCAGTACAAACTTAAGACTGAATGGGAACACAGCCCAAGGACATGAAGAATGTCAATGACTCACCTTTTGGGACTGGGCTGGTAGTAATGGCATTTGTCAACTGACCACTAATAGCCTTATTTGGAATCATAGCATAGAGAAAGTATTTGTCATTTTGCAGTAAAGAGAAGATTTGTGAGAAAGCCCCAAATCTTCCACTTTGCCTGAATAGAACCCAATTAGGAATTAATCAAAAAGTGTTTGACAAGGAAAGATTCTATGTACAAGGATCTATTGTAGTATTCCACCAAGTGTCTTGTCAACTTGTTCATTTTGATTATATGATAGTTTTATTCTATGTTTTTGGAATTAGTTTAACCAGTCAGCATTTATGAATATATATATATATATATATATATATAACTAACTTTATATTTTCGTACATTATTAATTAGATTTAGACTAGGTGTTCTCGCCTAATACTTCGTTATATTGTATTTCCATGCTGTAAATAGACCAAACATTCCTAATCTCATGAAAAGATATGCTAGTGTGAACTAGCCTGAGAGGGTATGTGTCAGAAGCATTTTAATAGACTAGAGACTAGCGGAGAAAAGCCAGATATAAACAGTGGTTTTCAGAGTTTCATTTCTTGGGAGAAAGACTCCTGGTGTAAACACAGAACGTTCTACTGTACTGTTATTGATCATGACATATATATGGCCTTTTTTCAGAATTCTCAACTGTTACCCAAATGCAGTTAACCCATGTTTTGGATTAAGAGATATTTAGGTCAAACATCAGATTAAAGATAATCTAGATATTTCTTTGATACATCTCAACAAATGATTAATACTTTGTAATATTTCAGGCATAATTAGAGTTGTTTAATAATACATGAAAATTCAATAGATAGGATTAATATTTTACTTTAATATGCTGTAAGAACAAATATTCAATTAGTTCCTGGAACTAACGGAAAGATATAGAGAAAATGACACAACATCACAGAATAGTTCTGAAAGTACTCAACATTGTAAATAGCATTTTACCTGTTGCATTTATTCCATGAAAGTACATGACTATGTATATTGAAAATAAGCTGGAATAAAAGATCACTTTTCTTGTTATACTTCTAATAACAACACGTGTGTGCTGACTCCTCCTTGTTACTTCAATAATAGATCCATTTGGACAACTACATTCTCCTACCATCGAGGCGAGTGTAACATTATTATTATTATTTTGCTTGGCGTCACCTTGCCTGGGAGGCAAAAGCGAACTGAATCACTGTAACCCGCGGGTACGGGTATCTCCTCCCGAAGGGGTGTCAGGTGGACCAATACACAGGGGTTTCCCCCCTACTCTTGTATTGTATTGGATGTTACTATTATTTTTTCTTTAGTTACTATTGCCACAATCGTTATGATCATTATAGGACTTTCTTTTTTAATCATGTCGATGAGAGTATCGAAGCGTAGGTTAATGCGTATCAAAACTTAAAGTGATTACACAATGGTAAAAATTTTTTATATATGATCGAGAATAGAATTCTAAGAAGAATAACATTAAAAATTTGATGATTTTCAATCGAAATCAATGCATTTTGGATAATTTTCTCATAAAAAGTCAAGAGTTGACCAAAAAATTTGAGTATGAGGTATGACGTGAAAGTGGGTACCCAGCTACGCGCATTGCAGTTGTGATGCGCGCTAGACTGTACAATATGTATTATACATTGCGCGCATTTTGCTAGAAGTACGCGACAAGGTACCCACTTTGACGTCATTTTGACGTAAAAGTGGGTACCCTATCCCCATCCCTCCGGGATTTACGCCAGTGTTTGAAAGTCTTAAGTGGTGTTTGTTTCTACATACCCATTACCCGGCAAAATAACTAACTTCTTCATAAAAAGATGGGTATGTTATGCCTCTATGTAACCCAAAATGAAGTGGGACTTTTCCCCATGATTTACCCGTCTTCTCCATTATATCAATGAAAGGTTTCGAATAAACATGTACGGGAGATTTTTTTCTAAATAAAGTGGGAATTTTAGGGATCTTCTACATCTTCTGTTCCAGTCCTGTCTCTGGTCTTTGTGATCTCGAATAAAAATTTTACTACTACAACGGTCGTCTTTTTTTTTTTTGGATCTATTTAAAAAAAAAAAAAAAAGATCGACTAAAATAATATTTTAGTCGGTAAGTAAGGGGGATATTTGTACATCCCCCCTCCCTTAAAAGTGGGATGGGGGTATATGCCCCCCCCCCCCCCGAGATTTATGGCAGTGCTTTTGCCTATCAACACTATTATTCTCTGGAACCAAGCTAATTCATTGTCCACTGTAACATGTCAGAGACCTGAATCAAGGGCGGCTCTGTTCAGTATACGAAAAGAGCGCCATCTGTAGTTTAATGTCGCACTGTCATGACAATTTTGGATTTTGTTCTAAAGCAGATACTAGTACATGAGTTTTTATTAAATTATATCTGTATACAGAATCCCGGACAGAATCTAACTTCGGGCGATTGGATCCTTGATATTTCAGTAAGAAGTTATCTACACTCTAAAAAAAGGGTGGGTCAAATTGACCCATGTGTCCGTTAATATGTGTCCGACCAAAAGAAGAAGAAGAAAAAAAAAAGGGTCAAAATCAACCAAAATTTTGACACATTTTGACCAATAATTTTGATCATATTGACCATCATACTGGATTATTGGTCAATCTTAACCAATATTTTGGTCGGACACATATTCACCAACACATTGATTATTTTGACCAATCCTTTTTTAGAGTGTAGTGGCAATCTATACTTCTATACAATTTTAAAAAATTAAATGATTTGAACACATTGCACTAGAGTTGATCGAATACAACAGTAGCGAAAATGAAAAAAAAAAGATAAAATGAAGAAGAAAAACTAGTACACAACAAAGTCAAGGAAAAATATGCCGTACATGACAATTATGAAATCATAATCATTTTGCTCCAGACATAAATAAATTGAACACGTATGTTGTATTACATACGATGCATGCTAAAATAAAGGTTTGTTTGGTAACCCTTTTTTCACTTCTTCTCGGGCAGATCTCAACATTAAATTTTACTCTAAAAAAAAAAAAAAAGTGAACGCATTCGCTCTGTTAGGGGTGAATTTCAGAAGAGAAGTGAAATTAGAGTGAATTAAGAGCTTTATTCACTCCTTCAGTGGTGACCTCAGTGATCACTCAAAATTGTTGAGTATTCACTGAGGTCACCCCTCAAATAGTGAATATTAATTCAGTAATGCGTTCTTTCTTTCTTTCTTTTTTTAAGACTAAGAAAGTAGTATTCCAATCCCCTCCCAGAATTCCTTGGAAGGACGGCATCTGTATCAAATAGGCCATGGGCCGAGGCATGATTTAGGGCTTATTTTTTGAGTTCCGTGGTCCACCTCTGGGAAGTACCTAATTTTGTGCTAGTTATGTCCCAAAGAGGCATATGAAGCATGAATGCAATGTTCCCATGTCTGAATTTTGGGCGTTAAGGATTAACAGTAAAAAAACAAAGAACAAGTTAGATTTGGTTGCTAAGGACATATGTTTCCCTAGCAACGGTGGTATTTATACCTTTATATCACCCAAAACAATGCTAGATATGGTCTACATGGCACCAAGCACACATGCCATCCTTCCACACATGCATACACACACCCACACCCACACACACTCAAGTTATATATACATGTATACAGTATATGGATGTATTTTGTTGCTGATAACACTTTTCCTATGTTGAAAATCTATCTGATCTTTGTGATTTATTAGATGTGAGATGTGAATGACATAACAAAACACCCACAAACACACCCCCACACACATAAACAAATAAGAATTTAGGGTGTTAAGGATTAACAGTCAAAAAACAAAGAACAAGTTAGATTTGGTTGCTAAGGACATATTTTCCCCTAGCAACGGAGGTATTTATACCTTTATATCACCCAAAACAATGCTAGATATGGTCTACATGACACCAAACACACATACCATCCTTCCACACATGCATACACACACCCACACCCACACACACTCAAGTTATATCTACATATACACAGTATATGTATGTATTTTGTTGCTGATAACACTTTTCCTATGTTGAAAATGTATATGATCTTTGTGATTTATTAGATATGATGTGAATGACATAACAAAACACCCACAAACACACCCCCACACACATAAACAAACAAATAAGAAATATTTTGAACATCCCCCCCCCCCCCTTCTACTGCTATCCATGTATGTATTTCTCCAACAAGTTCTTGGCAAAGCAATTACATACATGTGTCACCATATAAACTCTAATGATTCTCATCCCAAGAAATTAAATATCGCTCATTCCTGCTCAGTTCTATGGTGCTTCATTTGATTCATTGATTTACACATTTTATATAGTCCAGACTGTCAAACTTGTTATGCTGACTGTAGACAGGGCCATGATGTCCACAAACCCCAAAATTTTTTAAAAGTGGGTAACTCTGTGATATATTTTGCTGGGGGCACCAAGTATGCTAAATAATAAATATTCCTGGTTTTGTTAGGGACAGCAATACACCTGTCTAATTACATAAGACATTTATTCTGATTTGAGGCCAAATTTTGAGAGAATGTGATAGAACGTGGGATTCATTATATGAAGGACATACATGTAGTACATATTGCGACATTGTAGAAGATCTTTTTGAGCAAAAACAATTATAAAATAAATTATGGAGCTCAATCCTTTTTTTTTAATCGTGGGGAGTGTGCACATTGTGGTCCACTGTAAACCCAGCATTAGATACATGTAGTCATCATGACAGAGTCCACATTTTATGAAACGTAAACATAGCTCATCAACAATTTTTCATAGTTTTGAGGCTTTAGTAGAGTCTCATGCTTATATGATATGAGTAGATGGCAATATGAATAGATGGTAATTTCCATATTTAACAAACCTATCATTACAATAAACATTCTTTGATAACTAATTATTTTGGTGTGGAATGGAGAAACTTGAATAAGCACAGCACTAGTCGTGATCTGGGGAAAGATAGCATAACATTTTTGAGCACTGTGCACTTTTTGTTTCGATTGCCTGCTACATGTATTTTCAGAAGAATAACAAAATGCGGAATTGGTGTATTTTGCCGGTTTGACCCCTGAATTCACTTTAAAACAGTAAGATACAGATAAAAAGTTTCGGCATGCCACCTATATGAGAGTAAAGAACAACTCTTCAGCTTTTACCTCATGTATGCCATTATTTAGTTAAAATGTCATACGATATATTTCAAAGGCCATGAATTCAGAATTGAGTTTTGTCATTTTCCAATAAGAATGAGCGAACATTGTGCGAAATTGGTGTATATTGCCGGTTTGGCCCCCGATTTCATTTTAAAACAGTAAGATCCAAACAAAAAGTTTCGGCATGTCGCCTATATGAGAGTAAAGAACAACTCTTCAGCTTTTACCTCATGTATGCCATTATTTAGTTAAAATGTCATACGATATATTTCAAAGGCCGTGAATTCAGAAACGAGTTTTGTCATTTTCGGAAAAGAATAAGCGAACATTGCCCGGAATGGGTGTATTTTGCCGGTTTGACCCCTAAATTCATTTTAAACAGTAAGATCCAGACAAAAAGTTTCGTCATGCCATCTATATGAGAGTAAAGAGCAACTCTTCAGCTTTTACCTCATGTATGCCATTATTTAGTTAAAATGTCGTGTGATACCTATAAAAGCCCTTCAAGAGGTTTTTTTTCGTGTTGTATCACTGAATATATCGTGCTTGAATGTTCTCATCCACGAATAAGCTTAATTGAAATCTACATTAATTTATTAAATTATTCTTTTTAAATGCTCTGTTTTAGTCTGCATTTAAGGTTGAAGCACATGTGTGGGCAAATGCCATATTGAAATACATTTTGCTGATTTCGTTTGTCTAACTGTATATGATAATTGCACTATAATTGCATACATAACACTTGCCACATTTAGCCCCAAAAAGTTGAACGTCTACTTCGTGTAGGCCTGTTCTGTCTTAAAAAAAAAAAAAAAAGCTCTAGAATATACCAAATTAGAGAGCATTTGTTATGCTTAAATTTGACGTAACTTGTTCCTAATAGTCGAGGGTCAAATTACATTTTGATATCACTTTAATTCTGCTATATTAGCAACAATCCGCTTTTCATTTTTCATTGGCTTTTTCACAGACACCATAGCGCCAAATTCCCGTATTTAGTGTGCTAACGCAGACCGGAAGTCTTATTGGTCGCAGACCGGAAGTCTTATTGGTCGCTAAAGGTAGTCCAATCCGTCTCGTCGCTCTTTGAAGCTTAACTGCAGTATATAGTTTGCGCGTGCGGCATGCGACGTATGTATATGTATATGTACGCGACCAACCCGCGCGCCGGTGTGATAGTCGATGTGTTCCGGGTTCCGCAGGAACGAAATGGCTAGTGGATTCGTTCCCCGGAACCAACGACTAGTTGATTCGTTCCAGCGGAACCAGACGTGTAATACTACTTTGGGCCGATACGTTACGAAAGCCGCCGTTTGGTTCCGACTTTAGCCAAGAGTTTCGGAGTACATTTCAGAGGCCACGGAAATTATTTGAGGGAGAGGGTAGCTGACACCCAAACAGGCGAAATCCAGATCCTGCAGATAGGGCCCTAGCGGGGGTTCAGGGGCGGCATCCCCCCCCCCCCATCCCCGAACCCTTGTTTTTTTTCTGATTTTGAAAGTCTATTTGTAAATTTACAATTTTTATAATTTTTTAAAACTAATAAAGTTTTATTTTTTTTGGCCGAAAGTGTGGGGGGAGCCCTGCCAGCCCCCCTTCCGCTTCCGCTTCCCCTGGATTTTGATTATTAATATTATCAAGAGTATTAATACACACTGTCATTGTCAGACGGTCTCTCAAGTCTTTGTAAATGCAGTTTATATTGAATAGGTTTAAATAACAATCATTAAAAGTTCTGATTGTTCCGGATATTCTGATAGTGTCTGCAAAGGAGTTAACAAAATGTTTATATTTCTAGTTTGAGAAGTCTTCTTCTCAATAAAGCATATGCACTGTGAAAAAATGGGCAATGCTTTGCCCAGCGTTGGGCTTATAGTCAACCCAAAGAACTGTTAGGCAATGTTTTGCCCAGGGTTATGCATTTTCCCACATATTAGCTTTTGCCTTTGAGTAGCTTAAAATGCTTTCTATATTGCTCGGTTGTTGGTCAAAATCTTTTTAACCAACATTTTTTTTACCAACATCAACTTACCAATTTTTGGTCACATTGTGGTTGCAAAATAATATTCAGCATCAAAGAAAATACTAGTACCCTCTAATAAAATTCTCCCTGAAAAACAGTGGCGTAATTATTCAAAATAATTTGAGGGGGCAGAACATGACATTATGAAGCATATTTCTGAAAAGTTGCCAGCTAGCGAAGAGAGAAATCCAAAATTCGGCTTGATTAATGAAAATGTTATTCGTCATGCAAAGATCAGGACATAATATCCGGGAGGTAATTTAATTTGTTCCCCTTTCCCTTTTTGTATTCATTCATTTTTTTTTTTTTGGGGGGGGGGGCTATTGCCCCCAAGCCCCAAAACAGTATGCCGGTGATGGAAAAATAATAGCACACCTAACATACTTTTTTTTCATTTTACACATTGAAATTACAGTTATTATATCTTGTGTATATGTCTATGCTATATTAATGTTGAATTCTCGATGAACAGATGTGGTGATTTCTAATGAATTACATGTAACTTTAAGAGGAGTAAACAATTATATTTGGCAGCACACTTTTACAGTGGCATACTTCAAGTGACACTTAAATGTTTTCTTTTTTTTTCAAATTAGGAAAAAATATCACTTGTAAAAATCTTGAAAATACAACAACAACAACCCTAGAAACATAAGGCTCATCCTGTTTGTCATGATCTTTTCCTATCAGAGCCCAAATGATAAATGTGTTTGTTGTTGTTGTTGTTATAGTTTTTTTTTATTTGTATAGTTTTTAGAAATTGCATTGAAAAGTTTGGTTTTTACTGATTTTGAAAGTATATTTCTAAATTTACAATTTTAAATATAAGTGTTTAAAACTAAATAAGGTTTTATTATTTTTTTGCCGAAAGTGTGGGGGAGTCCCGCAAGCCCCCCCCCCCTCCCCTCTCCGCTTTCGCTGCCCCTGAATTTTGATTATTATTTTCAAGAGTATTATTACACATTGTCATTGACAGACGGTCTCTCAAGTATTTGTGAATGCAATTTATATTGAATAGGTCTAAATAACAGTCATTAAAGGTTCTGATAAATCGATATACTCCGAATATTCTGATAGTGTCTGCAAAGGAGTTAACAAAATGTTTATATTTCTATTTTGAGAAGTCTTATTCTCAATAAGTTACAGTATCCTAAAGCATATGCACTGTGAAAAAATGGGCAAATGCTTTGCGCAGCTTTGGGCTTATTGTCAACCCAACGAAATGCTAGGCAATGTTTTGCCCAAGGTTATGCATTTCCCAACATATTGGCTTTTGCCTTTGGGTTCTATATTGCTCGGTTGTTGGTCAATTCTTTTTACCAAACATTTTCTTTCATCAACTTACCCATTTTTTTTTTTGGTCACACATTGTGGTTGCAAAATAATATCCAGCATCAAAGAAAATACTATAGTACCCAGTAATAAAATTCTCCCTGAAAAACAGTGGCGTAATTAGTCAAAATAATTTGAGGGGGCAGAACATGACATGAAGCACATTTCTGAAAAGTTGCCAGCAAGCGAATAGAGCAATCCAAAAATCGACTTGTTTAATGAAAATTTTATTTTGTCATAGATCAGGACATATATCCGGTAGGTAATTTAATGTGTTCCCCTGTCCCCCCTTTTTTGCGTGGATTGTTTGGGGGGAAGGGGGGGGGGGCTACTGCCCCCAAGCCCCATAACAGTATGTCGGTGCTGAAAAAATAATAGCACCTAACATACTTTTTTTTTTATTTTACACATTAAACTACAGTTATTATATCTTGTATATAATAATAAATGTCTATAATGTTTAATTCTCGATGAACAGATGTGGTGATTTCTAATGAATTACATGTAACTTTTAAATATTTCTTAGAAATTAGAGGAGCAAACAATTATATTTGACAGCACACTTTTACAGTGGCATACTCCAAGTGACACTTAAAAGTTTTGTTCCTTTTTTCAAATTAGGACAAAATATCATTTGATTTTTTTTAAATACAACAACAAAAGCAACAACAACCTTAATAACATAAGGCTCATGCTGTTTGTCATGATTCTTTCCTATCAGAGCCCAAATGATAATGGTGTGTTTGCTGTTGTTGTTATTATTTATATTTTGTTTTGATTTGTTCAGTTTTTAGAAACTGCATTGAAAAGCTTGTGCCTACTAGCAGAAGGGCGGAAAACACAAGTTTAACTAAGCAACATTAATCTGCAAAATATACTTAGCGTACTCAGATGAACTTCAAAAGAAAACAACAAAATTACCTAAAGGGATTATCGACTTATCGGGAAAAAGTAAAGTTTGTAGTAAAGTGGAAACTAATTTTCCATTTTATCTTGAAAATGTCACATAATACATGCACCTTTCAACTATTACCACATAGATATAAGAAATCATGCCACTTATCGTTTTCATCATAATGCAGTAATAAATATAAATCAGAAGTTAAACCAATGGACATGGTTTCGAATATAACCCCTGCAATATACCCGCAGGACATTATAATTCCTTGACATCCACCCCATAGGACAATTATCCCTATTTACCCGATTTAACCCCCCCCCCCTCCATGAATATTAGAAAATTTAATTTTCAAATAAGTTTGGGGCATACTTATTTCATGCAGCTGCACAATACTTTCGAAATTGCCCAAAGTCTCTGCGCAGAATGTCATTTTAAAAAAACTCTGGAAATGTCCTTTGTGTGACACTTTTTACCGTAATTCACAATTTAATTTTTGTCTTTTTTTTAAAATGACGATCTTTCGGCCCTTCGATCCAAGTAACGCACTGATCTGTACATAAAGGTATTAAAAAAAAGGATTAAAACTCAAAATCCTTGTATTGTGTCCTAATCATTCATCATCTCATCTCATTTCAGTCCACGTCATCATCATCATCATCATCATCATCATCATCATCATCCTTTACCCACACTCTGCCTGTATGTTCCCACACTCCCTGTATGTTTTCATTCTAAGCAAGGAGAAGCTCCTTGGTTCGAGCGTATACACGTCCATAGTTATGCATTGTTTGTGAGTCCACGAATGGAAGTGGGTTTTCCCGACGTACCTTTGACCTCAAAGACGAGAATGATATTGTCGTGTGATTGTATATAGAGGGCGATAGACACATTTATGTCGTTTGATAGCATAATAGGTCCCAGATCCTCTTTGAATATTCGCACGTAATACATGTTAATTGATATTTATGTAAAATAAGAGAGAGAAAGAGAAAGTAAAGTAGAAGGGTAGCAAAAGAGAAAAAGAAGAAAAGGGGAAGAGGAGGAGGGGCATGATACATGTTGATCAATTCATTGAGAGTCATTTCACATACAGGGAGAAAAGAAGAGGGGTAACCAAAAAAAAAAAAGAAAAAAAAAAGAGAGAAATAAAAGCAAGAGGAAGGGGAGGAGAAGCATATAATATAGATATACATCCTTTCAGAGTCATGGAAAATATAGACATAAGGAGAAAAGGATAGGGTAATACAATAAGAGAGAGGAATAGAAGAAGGTGAAACAGAAAAAGCAGATGGATAATAATTGGTCGTGTTATGCATAGAGAGGGCGATCGTCCTCACGTACGTGGTATAGATCTCAGATCCTCTTCATGATTACCTAATCAATGTCTCTCGTGGATAGTATGAACGCAACGATATAACGTAGATATGGACAGAAATATGTCTTGAAACGTGATGACAAAGGGGAAGTATGTCACCCCAGTAGCACTGACGATAACACAGCAATATATAACTGTTCGTAACGACAATATAAAAGCAAAAAGAAAAAAAAACAAAAACAAAGCAAAAACAAAAACACATTAAGCGTGACTAATAAAGAAATAATTCATCGGAGTATGAAAATAAAGGCTATGATAAAGTATGTCATAACAAAAACAAAATTAAGATGATTGATATGAATACTATGTCATTGCAATGTCATTGTTATTTTCTTGGCATTGATATAGAGTAATGAAAATTTCGAAATACTTTGTGATTGACAGTTTACCTTTCATACACCCGAGGTATGACCCCCCCCCCCCCCGACTACACCTTTTTTGCCAGAGTCTGGCAGCCTTGCTATTCGGGGATTTACGAACAAACTCAGACATAATGTCAGTCTTTGCTTGTTGATATAATATACAAATTAAAAACCATAAAGGTCTGTTGTTTATTTCTTTTATATCAACAAGTAAAACCTGACATCGTGTCTATGTTTTTTTTTTTATATAAAAAAACCAATCATAATCTGTGTTTATTTATTTGTCGATTTGTTTATTATTCTTTTCTTTCCTTGTTTTCTCAGGTTAGACAGAGCATCCCCACATGCCACAGTCTGACAGCCTTAATACATACATAAGATCATGGACAAACTTGAGCTGATGTCAAATTTTACATGTTGATATATAAACCAATAAAATCAATTCTTTGTTTGTTGATTTGTTTATTACTGCTCTGTTTACTTTCTCAAGGTAAGACAGAGCATCCCCTCTTCATGGTCTGACAGCCTTGCTATCCATAAGACAATGGACAAATTCAGACATGACGTCAGGTTTTATATATTGATATGTATAAACCAATAAAAATCAGTTATTTATTTGTTGATTTGTTTATTACTGCTTTGTTTACTTTTTCCAGGTAAGACAGAACATTCTGTCGTGTCATGGTCCGACAGCATTGCTATCCATATTAAAATGGACCGATTCAGATATGATGTCGGCTATTACGCAGTGGGTGAAGAGACGGAAAAGGAAATCTTGTTGTAAACGTAGGCGTGCCTTTGAAATTTGAACATTGAATGGACATAATCTAATTCAATAGTCTAAATTATTTTCATCAAGGTTGCTGTTTCAAGGCAGGATTACTTGTCGTTGTTAAAGTATAACAGAGTTTCTCAATTAAGGCTTCTTCACATATTATGCTATAGTAAACCACAAGAGAAATGGGGGGGGGGGGGGGGTTAAGTGCACTGGGCCTCTTATTTATGGATCTTATTACACACAGTTATGAACACGCATGTGTATTAGCTCTGTTGTGTCAGTTATTCTCACTTAAATCAATAACAAAAAGAAAACAACCCTGTTTTTCCCCAAAATTTTACTATGCATGTGTGAATGAATCTTTGTAAGACTATGGATATTATTGATACCAGTTTTAGATAAATGTCTGAATGGTGTCTGATTCTTCCATGAAAACTCAAGAATTTGTGTCTTTAACACATACTAATGACCATCATGTGTGGAACTGTATGACCCAATTTACACAAAAGGTTTAGTTTAACCCGTGGTCTACATACACCTCCGCTAATGACTAAAATAGGCAAAAATAAGTGTATAACTTTATAAGTGCATTACTGACCCCCCCCCCCCCCCCTCCCCATGGGACAAGATCAGAGTACGAAGTACGCTTATAGAGGTCTAAACCATAATTTGAATATTAACTCTTATGTAAATTCAGGCCTATGTATCTAGCAATTTTCATTAACCACACTTACATGTTTTATATCTTTGATGAGGTATTGTGGAGAAAACTGGGCTATATAAAGCTCGGTGGCTATCATAAATCAAATATCAAGTCTATACCTGTTCTCAATAATAACATATTATGTTATGCAGGACCCGCAGGGAAGATCAGCTGATAAAGCTGAAGTGGCTACCCTGGGTAAATAAGGGCTATTATTATTATGATGATGATGATGATGATGATGATGATGATGATGATGATGATGATTATTATCATTATTATTATTGTTATTATTATTATTATTATTATTATTATTATCATTATTATTATTATTATTATTATTATTATTATAATTATAGTATTATTATTATTATTACCTCTTTTAAAACATTGAAGTTACCATGCATTGTAGTCACATACTCATATTTTGCCTTAAATATTATGAAGCTAGACTTATCCTTATAAGAAAACTGAAATAACTGATTGATAGATTATTTTTGCAAAATATCTGAAGTTGATCATTTGTTAATCATTGTCAAACTTTTTAAGTGTCATATAACATTGCTGCCTGAACAAGCTTTTAAAATCTATTATGTATCTCGATCTACCATGTTTTCTTAAAAATGGAAATTTCTTATTTGTATAGAGAAGGAAAGAAATGCGTTTTGAAATCTAAAAAATCTGAAATCTGAAAATTGTTTAGAATTATACATTTGATTATATGTGATCAGATTTGATAGCGGTTTTACTAATTTATCTATGACATACCATATATATATATATATATATATATATATATATATACATGTGTTGCTTTAGTTCACTGAACTTGTTAATTGACACTGTACAAAAAGCATAATTATGCAAAATTGCTATGAAACCAGAAAAACAGGGAAACAAACAGGAGTGAAATCTTGTAATCAGCTGGGTTTTTTTTTTCATTTCATTCATTTCGTTTATTTATTTGTGAACAATCCTTGATACAGCTCAGATTTCCTGACTACTTGAAACATTAGCATATAATTATTGTCAGGTCTGTTTGACCATGCAGTTATTAAGACATATAATCAACTGAAAAAAAGCTGTGACTTTGTTTTGAGAAAATTAAATTCAAAGACTGCATGCTCGCTTTTGACATGAAAACTAGTTATGAAAAGAAGAAAGGGAGAGGGGTAACAAAAGATAGAAATAGAAGAGGAAGAGGAAAGGAGTATAATGCATGTTTATATATTCATTGAGAGTCAAGTAAACTTAAGAGAGAAAAGAAGAGATGAAAAAGGAGAGGGGTAACAAGAGAGAGAAACATAAGAGAAGGAGAAGGAGTATAATACATGTTGATACATTGATTGAAAGTCATATAAAATCAATAACCTCAAAGATAATGTTAAGAGTTTGTAGCCTGTGAAAACAGGCCTTGTAGGTTTCTACAGTGTACCTTGTTTGTTGTGAGGAAAGGTGGAGTTTAGGCAAAGGTAGAAATATTATCTGAACTTTCCTTTTTCCTTTATGTTCATTTTGAAGGATATGAAAGAAAAAAATGTGCCCTGAAAAGGCTTGCTCTTCTGATACATTAATATTGAAAATTTGATGACAAAAAAATAATAACTAAAAATTTTCAAACAAATTTAATCACAAGGCTAGTGAAGTTAATTGATTTCATGAAAGTCTTTGTGATTATGGTGAAAGTTGCTATCATCTGATCATTTTGAGACAAAGACGTCGGTCATTCACTCCCATCCTGTCAAAATAGTGACGGTTACACCACCCGTGACTCTATATGCCAATACCCAACAAAGTTATAACTGATAATTTTTGCTTGTTTGCTCTTCTCTATATTGTCTTCTTTAATTCAAATATTCTATGTAATATTTCCCGCTGTCACTCATTCTCTCTCTCGTTTATTTTCCTCCCGTCATCTCTCAACTCGCTGACAAAGCCATTCTTTTCTTCGCCTTCAGTTTCAATAGACATCACAAACGCTTCTGTTTTTATTGAAATCTATCAGTCTTTATTTTTCCTTATCAGCCCTTGTGAACATCATGTGACATTCAGAACTTTCTTAACCTTTTGAAAATTTTGAACATTCATAGTATTTCTGAAAAGTAACCTTAAAAAAAAGACCCCCAACAAACAACTCTGAAAAAAAACCCACAAACAAACAGAGAAATCAAAAACAACAAATAAGACTAAACAAAACAAAATTCCATAGCTTTTTCCGGAGTGTTTTTTATACAAGCAAGCAAGCAAGCAAGCAAGCTCGCCCCCCCCCCCCCATCCCCTGACGTCTTTATATCTTTTCTTCCTTTTCTACTTCTAAATTCCAAGGGTTACAAAAACTCGTGTATGTGTGTGGGGAGGGGAGGGATTCCCTGTCCCCCACCTTCCCGACGTCAGCTCAT